>CAUYLG010058945.1:0-173707 GCA_963573385.1 Cacajao melanocephalus
AGGAGAGGCATTCTGATTTCGGGTGTTCTCAGCCTTTTTGCACTGGTTTCTTCCCATTTCTGTGGATTTATCCACCTGTTGTCTTTGTAATTGCCGACTTTCAGATTGGGTCTGAGTGGACGTCCGGCTTGTTGGTGATGAAGTTTTTTCTGTTTCTTTGTTTTCCTTTGGCAGATGCCCTTTCCCTGCAGAGCTAGGCTTTCCCGGGTTCAGCTGTGCTTACTGTGAGACTCTCAGTCCTCAGTGCTTCCAATTGCTGTTCTTGTGGGGATGGGACCAGCCGAGCCTGACTCAAAGGGCACCCAGTCACATATACTCCGCACTGAGAAACGCTGCGCCGTGCTGGGGCGCTGGCACAACAGCTGCGCTGGCCAAAAGAGTCACGCTGGTGACCTGAATGGCTCCTCCGTTGGGTTGCTCCCAGTTTGTGGGCAACAGAAATTCGTCTGAAATTGTGGTGTCCACACACTCTCTGCGCTTTCATTGGGAGCTACAATCCTAAGCTGTTGTTAATTGCCATCTTGGATCTCTCTCTGCCCGGTGATGAAGTTTTTTGTGTTTCTTAGTTTTCCTTTGGCAGATGCCCCTTCCCCACACAGCTGGACCTTCCTGGTTCGGCTGTGCTTGCTGTGAAACTCTCAGTCCTCAGCGTTTCCATTTGCTGTTCTCCTTGTGGGGATGGGACCAGCCGACCCTGACTCAAAGGGCACCCCATCCCGTATACTCCGCACCAAGAAGCGCCATGCTGGGGCACTGGCAAAACAGCTGCGCCGGCCAAAAATGTCATGCTGGTGACCCGTGTGGCTCCTCCGCTGGGAATCTTCCGGTCTGTGGACAACAAAAATTCGTCTGAAAGTGCGGCGTCCACTCGCTCTCTGTGCTTTCACTGGGAGCTACAATCCTGAGCTGTTGTTAATCGGCCATCTTGGATCTCTCTCGGCACTCAGATTCTGATGGTGGTGACCACGTCAATAACATAATTTACCTAGTATTTCCTGTTTCTTGAATTTTTTCCTAAATTATACCACCTGGATGAAAACCTTTGTGATACCCCTGCTTTTTGGAAGGTACTTCAGCTAAAAGAGTTCACCTCAAGGTTCCTAGACGTAATGTGGGAATGTCTGACTCAGCTCTTCCAGGCATGCTCAAAGACCTAATCTACTGATCATACTGATTCTGTGGACATTGGCTTTAAGTGAAGCTCCACCTGTTGGGTTTGGTTGCTATTTTGTGCCCTCCACTCTTGTTTTGGTCATTAGTTTCTTTATTCTTTTTTGTAGGTAGAGATTTTGGGAGATTACATTTCTTATGAGTGTTACCAATATATTGATAAGGTGTTTTTTTTCATAATCAATTAGTGTTATAATGGGAGTATCTTCTAAATCTTCTAGTCTACCATGCTAGTTGTGTGTCTTTATTGAGTGATTAAATCTTTGTGCTTTAATTTATTCAACTGTGAAATAAAAGTATTAATTACATTCACTTTCCATTACTAGTTTGGGAATTAATTGTGTTTGTATATGTAAAGTCCTTAAACAGTGCTTGACATAGAGTAAGAAATAAGTATTAGCTATCCTTTAGAGTCATTCTTAGTATTGTTAAGTATTCATGGAATGAATGACAGGTATGGAGTAGACTTCATATTTGCAGTGATCAAAGATTTTCAGTGGAAGTGTTGTTAAGAAGTTCAATAACAGCAGGAAGAAAAGGGAATGGTAAAAAATGTGTTAAAAGGTATAAGTGATGTCATACAAAATGGTGCTCCTTTAAATATACGTAAAAATAATTATAGTAACTGACAGAATTTAAGTAAGACAACCTAAAAATTAAAACAAAAAGTAGAAGGTGCCTTTGAAAGCAAACTGTATTCTTTAAAGATTCTTGGCAGTTCTCGCAAACATTTGATCTGGTATACATTAGGCTACTAAATAATCTCTTAAAAAACTTTTATTTTAAGTTCAGAGGCACCTGTGCAGGTTTGTTACATAGGTAAATGTGTCAGGGGCCCTGTTGTTCAGATTATTTCATCATCCAGGTATTAAGCCTAAGACCCATTAGTTATTTTTCCTGATCCTCTCCCTCCTTCTGCCCTCCACCCTCCAAGAGGCCTCAGTGTGTGTGAAGCTGTGCTAAACACTAGTTCTGTAAATTTCCAGGAAGGACTTTCTCTGGGGAAGACGTCTAAGCTTTCCTTAGGTAAGAAAGGTGACAGCAGCTCCTGGAGGCAAGGGTCTTATTCCTGTCCATGGTGTAACTCCAAAACTAAGACCAGTCCTTGGCCCAGAGCAATTGTGCACAGAAGATGTTGAATCAGTGAGCAAACCAACAAGGAAATACCATGAATTTATGAGTGCATTGGTTTATTTGAACCCATAAGTACTGTGCTAATCTACCAGTGTTTTGATATTTGGTCTCCTAAGGAACCCTCCAACACTCTCTCTCACTCTCTCTGTCTCTCTCTCTGTTTCTCTCTCTGACTTTCTCTCTGCCCCACCTTTATCTTTGTCCCTGCCTCTCTCTTCCTCTCTGTCTCCCTCTTTGTCTCTTCATTTCTGTGTTTCTCTGTCTCTCCTCTCTATTTCTCTCTCTAACTGTTTCTATGTTTCTGTCTCTGTCTCTCTTTCTCTTCATCTGTGTTTGTGAATCACCTCATTACGACGCAGCAGACATCGCTTCCTTTGACTTCATTCTATCTGGTCACTTGAGAAAGTTTCAGCACAATTCTGAGCCTTCTGATCAAACGATGTGGGCCAGTTGATCAAATTCCTTCTAATTTTATTCAATCTTGCTTCTCATGGATTGAGGGGCACTGCAGACAGAAATCTGAGTTACCACTGGATATTTAATTTCTTCCTGCCTACTGGTTGTGAATTATAGTGTTTGGTTTATTTCAAATCAAACCCAAAACGTTCCAGTGACTGAATTCAAGATTTTCACATTTCCATGTAACATAAAACTCTGATCAAATATTAAGTAAAAAATATATGTTAGGTTTTTTTTTAAAAAATTGTGCAGTCAAAATAAGTTTCCTGATGATTTTATTTGCAACAGCTTGTTTGCTACTCTGCAGACTCTGCCTGTGTTTGAGCATGACAGGAATAGAGATGGCCGTACATCACGGAAGAGCCAGGAAAGGCAGCGTCAGCCTTAGCATTTTCCACACAGAGGGCAAATCCATAATCAAAATCCCCTGCAGTCCTAATGGATTCATTCTTATCAAATTTGCAGATAAACTTTATGACCACAACTTTCTGCTTATCTCTTCCATTGTAATTCTTTATGCTGTATTTATGAGTGACATTTGAATAGCTAAGGATTTTCTTTGAAATTATTTTTCCATTAAGATCAGCAATCACTTGCAAACTGAATTCATTAAAACTTATTTTGAAAGAGAGTGGCTATATTAATGCAAAAATACTGACAAGAGTAGAGTGTGATTGAACCTGAGTGCTTCTAGATTCCTTTGGAGAATTTTCAATAAAATTTATTTCAGTTAGTTTCAGATTCAAATTCAAACCTGAATTGAAATGCTAATCATTAATTTTACTTCTTCAGGGGTTAAAGTAATTACATGAAAAATGTAGACAATCAGCATGAAAGATTATTTATCCTTTTGAGAAGGGCCTAAAAGCATATGTGATTTTGTTTTCATGAGCCTTCTATTTCACAGATTTACTTTTTTTATGTGAACAATAAAATTATGTAGGTATTTTGTTAAAATATGCCAATACTCTTTTTATTTATTTTATTTTTATTATTTCTGTTTAAGAAAGCAACACAAGTTTGTAGCTGGAATTAAAAGAGATCATATTTTGTTAAAATGTTCATCTATTTTGTTATTTGCTTGTTAGGACATGCAGATTGATTTCCTAGTGTTAATAATAAAACTTTGTTGACTATTTTATTAGCATATTAACTTTTTTATATACAGAATTTGGTATAATTTTAACTCATTGCTTTAAATAAGAAGAACACTTTATATTTTTAAAGGTGTCCTTTAAAGAGAAAATAAATATATGATTGCTTCTCAATCTATTTACATGTTCTAAAATTGGAAACTTACTTGTCTCTTTGTAAGTAGTCATTTTTAAGAGGTAGTAAAGTTTGCTGAAATATCTCCAGGTCTCCAGATCATATGGTTAAATTCTATCAAACCATCCATAGAGAAATGCCTTGCTTTTGCAATGGGTTTTTCATTTCTAGAAAACCCAAAATCTCTGTTCAATAGATGCAATTTATTAAATGTCATGGATGAGGTCATGTGAGCAGTGGCAGAAACAAAGAATTCCTTTCACGTGATCAGAAGGATGGAAGGTTAATTCCTGACAGATACCACATGGAAGAAAGCTATTACAAAGAGTGCTTTCCAATCAATGAGATGTTATTATGAGCCATAGATCTAATTTCTTTTAATCAATGAGTGTTTTAATTATATTTACTAAGAGATAGTCTATGGAATTCTTATAGGATATTCTTCCCCAGGCTAAAGGTCATGCTTCCTTTTTTATTCAGATTCTATCATAATGTCTAGTTTTATTCCTATTAAAATACACTTTTTACTTTCCACAGTGTTTTTTTCCCTAAAGATTTCTTGAACACTCTGCTTTAAGAAATTCTTCGAATACCAAATACATGGTAGGAAATGAACTGTGATGGGGCATTACAATTCCAAAGTCTCGAAGACATGACAGAGTTATGGAGAAACAAACATTCTATCTAGGGTCATTCGATACCACAGTTTGATTTTTTTTTCCCTCTGGAAGTGGGTAATTCATTCTCCTGGGACAAGGGTGGGTGCAGTGTATGGTTACCCAGGAGATCTCAAGGACCAGGAATACCTCAAGAGATGGCAAACTTTACCAGATTATTTCAGGTTTAAAAATGGCAAAAAAATCCCTCACAGAGCACCCCTATGAATGATATAAAGGCAGACCTTTTATTTGTCTTGGTTTCCCAGGTCTGCAAGATGGATATCCTTTAAGGCCTTTTGATAATGCATCATTGATGTTCCTTTGCTAAGCTTCAAATACAAAAAGTAATCTTGAAGTTATTAATTTACTCTTCAAACTGTTATTAAGCTATTACTTTGGACTGGATATTATTATGGGTGTTGCAGATACATCAATAATTATAGCTTGGTCTTCACCTTGAAGGGTTTTAAGATCCTTGGGGCAAACAGACAACTACAGTTATGGCCACATACAAAGGAATAAGTTGAATCTCCACTTGTGTTTATTGAAATACATAAACTGTATGTGAATTCACACCATACCATAATTCAATCAGGATATTTACATATAATAATAATGTGTTTTTAGGTAAAATAAGAGGAACATGGCTCAGGATATTAACTCTTAACAAGACTGCCTGGGTTTGTGCCACAGCTCCAGAACTTACCAGCTATTTCACCTTTATCATGTTACCTGATATTTTCTTTTCTTGAAATATGGGGGATAATATCAGCACATACCCCACTCTCCACACCACACAGACACACAGAGCCATAAGGGCCACTGATATAAACACACGGGTGATTTTACCATCAAGAAACTCTTTGTTAATTCCTTTTATTTCTGTATGTATTTTTTTGAGACAGAGTCTCGCTCTGTCACCCAGGCTGGAGTGCAGTGGCGCGGTGGAGACTCGCTGCATCCTCCACCTGCTGGGTTCATGCCATTCTTGTTTCTTAGCCTCCTGAGTAGTTGGGACTACAGGTGTGAGCCAATATGTCTAGCTTATTTTTTCATTTTTAGTAGAGACAGGTTTTCACCATGTTGGCCAGGCTGGTCTCAAACTCCTGACCTCAGGTGATCCACCTGCCTCAGCCTCCAAAAGTACTGGGATTACAAGCATTAGCCATGGCGCCAGTCCTGTTAATTATTTTTAATGTAATGTATAATTATTATCAATTCCATTATTACCTTTAATTTCTTGAAATGCATCAATGTCTTTGCAAAAATCAAACTTAGAGAGGCTCTGTAGCTCCAGCATTAGGCTGTGACAAGTGGGTATCAACGTGGAAAATAATTAAAAGAAACTATTATAAAATGAATTGGTTATAACATCTGATAATGGAACATGCACAGTTATTGACCAAAAATCAACAGCAAACTCAGAAACTTAGCCCTCTGCCAACAACATAGAAAGAACCTAAAAATAATTGTACCCTAAAGTTATGAAAATCATTATCTTAAATATTTTCCACTAGCAGTGGACAGCTGTAGTCTAATGATCCCGTCTTGCTTGGGTTTTTCGCAGAGGGTTTGGTTTGTGGGAAACTCTAATTCACGGAGTTACTGACATCTCACACCCATCTTCCTGCATACGTTGTCTTTAAATCCTCTCCAACTGCTGGTGAAGATTCATTTTGAAGTAGTTGCCATTTCTCATCTCCAAAATGATGGTATCAAGAAGATGATGTTTTCTAAAAAATTTAAATAGAGAAATGCAAAGGACATTCGATTTTGCAGGTCTGTAAAGGAAAAACGAGTCTGGCATATCAAACTGAATTAAAATATGAAGGCGCTGAAAAAAAGTGGGGTTTTGATTTATTCTATTGAACAGTTATCAAAAAGGCATTATAAGCATTTTCCCAAGATTATCCATTCATAAAGCAAAGCCAAGGTAACCTATCCATATAGGTTAGTTCTGACATTAGAATAATAAAATAGGTGATGTGGCAGAAGTCAAATCTCAGAGATTGTGCACTCCATTCCAATAAGCATACATTTGAATGGGTTTTGTTATGTGGGCCGAGGGAAGTCCCTGAAACATTTGAAATAGAGGATTGACTCTATTTCTTGCTCTCACTCACACACACTCACTCTCTCTCTGTCTTTTCTCTTTCTCCCCTCCCCTTTCTGGCCCATGGGTCCTATGGCAATCTAGGAACTGGTACTTAGGGCCTGAAATGAGATGGGGTGGTGCACATTAGCTTTCGTGTGCATCATCCTTAAGGCATATGCGGAGATAACAGTGGAACAGTTGGTTTCCTTGTTGAGTAAGTGAGTATTGGTGTGGGTGGGAAAGTTTAGACAAGTCAAAACCGTCATATGTTGTCTAATAATAAAATGCTAGAGTGGAATAAGTACATTTTTAAGTCAGGAAGATACTTTGTCACCAGAACTAGGACTTGTGTTTCCCACTGAAGTAGACACAATTATTTGGGTTCCTGGGACAGTTTAAAGGACCCGCAGTTAACTGAGCACAAATTTGCTAGCAGATCTCATTGGACATGTGTTTTTCAGCATGCCAGGTAAAATACTAACGAAACACAAGGATTTATCAGATATTGATGGTACAGTCTTCTCTGTTATTCCTCCAAAATGATTTCCTCACAGCACCATTGCAATCAATTTAACTGACGAGACCCAAAAAAAAAACAGATTTATTGTCCAATATTTTCAAGAATCATTGTTTCTGTGTGTGTTTTTTGTTTGTTTGTTTGTTTTTTGATACAGAGTCTTGCTCGGCTGCCCAGGCTGGAGTGCAGTGGTACGATCTCAGCTCACTGTAACCTCTGCCTCCTGGGTTCAAGTGATTCTTCTGCTTCAGCCTCCCGAGTACCTGGGATTACAAGCACCCACCACCATGCCCCACTAATTTTTGTACTTTTAGTAGAGATGGGGTTTCGTCATGTTGACCAGGCTGGTCTGGAATTCCTGAAGTCAAGTAATCTGTCTGCCTGGGTCTCCCAAAGTGCTGGGATTACAGGCTTGAGCCATTGCACCTGGCCTGTATCTCTTTTTGCTCGACACAAATTTTACCCCATGATCAACAGTTAGACCACTGTACTTTGAAGATCCTTTGTAATGAAATGCAACATATCAGTTTGTTGGAATTCTGCAGTGATCATGATCATCTTAGAAGAAATTGGCAAGCTTGCATAATTATCTTGTCAAGTCTAGGTATTTCTGTTCCAAGGCTGTGTTAAGAACCCAGGAGTCAAGAACTGTTAGGTTTTCTGAAGAATTGAAACTCTTACCATGTGAGAGCTCTTTTAACCCCAGCCAAGGCTTCTGCCTTAAAGTCTCTTTATCAGATATTGAAAAGCCACACAATGCTCCTGGGCCCTTTCACCAGAGGCGGTACTCCAGACCCTGACTTTCTGCCTTCCCATCGTGGGTTTTAGCCACCTCTGGCCACAGTACACATGTGAACCTGCCCTCCACTCGTGGGGGACTGGCTTCACCTTCTCAGTCTCATTTCTAGTTATACAGGTTCATGGGGTGTGTGGTGTGATCTCGGCTCACTCCAATCTCTGCCTCCCAGGTTCAATCCATTTTCCTGCCTCAGCCTTCCAAGTAGCTGGGACTACAGGCACTCACCGCCATGCCTGGCTAATTTTTTGTATTTTTAGTAGAGATGGGATTTTATCATGTTGCCCAGGCTGATTGTGAACTCCTGATCTCAGGTGATCCGCCCGTCTCACCCTCCCAAAGTGCTGGGATTACAGGCCTGAGCCACAGGGCACCTGGCTGCATGGCTTTTTAAGAACGTTCTTTCTCCTCTCCTTTTGGATTTATTTAGTAAATTTTCTTCACCTTTTCTCCTATACTAATTTGAAAAGCAGCCACTTTAATTCTTATTTTATTTGTGTTCATCTGCATATTTGGGTTTGATATTTGATGCAAGGAAACTAAGAACACTTCTACTACATGACATCTTCTCAACTTGGAATGAATTCACTGGGGGTATGTCTTTCATCCTAGAGGAGCTTCTGGACCTTGAAGAACACGTGGGCAATATTTGTTAAATTTCCCAAAACTGTACCCTCAGCTGGAGGTGCCTCTTGCACCTCACACTCAGCTTCTGTGATGTCGCTTTTCCTGTGACAGAAACACAGAGTTTAGAAGTTCCTTTGGTTAGGGGATAGTGATGGCAAAACCAGTTATTTTCTTTGTTTCACTGATTTCCTGAGAAGCCTTTTTTTTTTTTTTTTTTTTTTTCCCCTCACTCCTGAAACACATTTTCTCAGGGCACACGACCCCAAGTTGACATTTATTATTCCGCCAACGTATTGAAGATGTTCACTGGTTCATGGCTTCCATAATTGTCATTGAAAAGCCAACTTCTGCACAAAATTGTAGGTCATCTATCTAGCCGCTTTTATGACATGTTGTTTTGCTTTGGTTGTGGTATTCTTTAGTTTCTCTATGATGCAGTGGATTTGTTGCTTTTTTTTTTTTTTTTTGGCATATTTAAGTTGGGATCTTTTTGTAATTCCTGACTTTGAAGAGCAATTTCTTTTGTCAGTTTATACACACACACACGCAGCACACACACAGACATTAGTGCTTCATGTTGTGTTTATTTTGTCTTTCTTTTCCTTTTATGACTTCAATTCTATGCATGATAATTTCTTTCAAACTAGAATTTTTGTCCTTGATTTCTCAATGTTTTCCAAATGTCATCCCACTATGTTGAATTTTGGATGTTTTTAAAATTTACTTCCAGTTTAAATATTCTCTCTTCAAATACATCTAATCTGTGGTTAGATTCACGCAATACAATGTTAACTTTAATTATGTTTTTAGTTTATATATATTCTATTTGACACTTTACCTTTTTTAAATCTACTTGTTGATTTTTTGATAGGCTCCTGGCCTTTGCCATATTTAAAACGATCTTTTGATTAAACATTTTTAACCTCCATTTTATATTCTACCAGTGTTATAATATTTGGAGGGTTTTCAGTTTTGATTATGTTTTTTATTGTTCCTTCTGGCTCTTGTTCATAGTATGCTGTTTTTGTTTGGTTACCTTGATGATTAACTCTGAACTTGCCCTGTATGGAAGTTTTTCTCTGAGAAGTTATTGAGGTTAAATGTGGAATCTTGTGGGGAAAATTGCAATTGATTCTGCAGTTTCACTGTGCATATTGTCCACTGGGTTTTCTAAGTTAAATTCCCAGATGAGGTTTCATTTGAGCCACCCAGGTATGGAGAAGGCAGGTGGAGATCCAGGTGTGTGTGCGAGTTCTCGGCATGAGAGAGTGACCTCTTCACCCAGGGATAAAATTGATTTAGACACATTTCCTTCCTCTTTTCCCAGAGAGTGGTAAGTCTTAGTTCACCGTGACCCTTACATGTGTCTCCTGGGGTTCCAGTTTATTATAAGGTGTGCTATTCGATGTATCATTTTTAGGGCCTGGTAGACTTAATCTCCTGTGTCTCGCTTCCTTCAAAGCTCTGAAAAAGGTTAAATTCACTTGAGTTTGGAAAATGTCTTCAGGGTAAAAGACAAGTCAGAGCTTTGTTCACTTCTTTTCCTCTTGTTTTTACTCAGTGTTGACCTCTGCAGAATCCTCTTGGTATTAAAAAATATATTGGTGCAATAAAAATAATATTAATGTGTATTTTATTAATATTCTGCCCTTTTAGTTTCCAGTTGGAGGGTCGGTTTCCATATTGAATTGGCTCTGCAGCTGAAAACAGAATTCCAGATGCATTGCCACATAGCACTTGGTCCTAGAGAAGGCTGTAAGGCACCTGCCCCTTCCCTGTCGGGCTAAGGATTTATTCTCCAAGCTGCTGTGACTGCAGCCGGAAGAAGCTCAGCTTTCAGCCACCTTCAGGGATTGCTTGGCTGAAGAAAGTCAGCTGCTCCCAGACAGACCACATCGACTGTTTGTGGATGCAAGGGTAACCCAGGCCCTCTGTGTCTTGCAGGCTGTCCTGAAGCACTGCAAGTAAAGGGGCCAACTTTTCTCCTGCAGCATTGCTCCCTTCCAGCTTCTTCCCTTACAGAATGGCTATGCCTAGAGCGCACCCTGGGGAGCACAGTGCAGGCAATCTCCATATCAGAGAAGCTGCAAACGCGGCCAGAGCTGTGGCCCTGTGAGACACTCCACCACATTGAAAAACTCTGAAAACTTGGTGGCAGCCACGAACACCTCATTTTTCTAGCTAAATAATAATATTAATAATAAGAATAAAAAAGATATCTGCCTACTCTCTCCTCCTGTTCACAGAAAGTTTCCTCTTTATCTTACTGTTGGCTTGATTTACACCAACAATTTCTAATTGATGAGAAAATACTCATATTCATATTTAAAAATCTTTGTTGCTTTCTTTGCATGAATCTGTTTTTATAGAAGCCTTTAAGGACACAACTTCTTACATATGGTGTCACTCATTTTAGAGTCAGAGTTGTAACCTGCTTTATCTCCAACAAGTTTTGCTCACAAAAGACGTTGTCCCAGCTGAGCATGGTGGCTCATGCCTGTAATCTCAGCACTTTGAGACAGTGAGGCAAGCTGATCACTTGAGGCTAGGAGTTCGAGATTGGCCTGGCCAACATGGTGAAACCCCATCTGTACTACAAAGATAAAAATTAGCCAGGCATAGTGGCATGCATCTGCAATTCCAGCTACTCAGGAGGCTTAGGTGGGAGGATGGCTTGAACCCCAGAGGCAGAGGTTGCAGTGAGCCAATATCGCACCACTGCACTCCAGCCTAGGTGACAGAGCAACACTCTATCTGAAAAAAAAAAGAAAGAAAGAAAAAGAAAAAAGTGATTGTCTGTGCTCACAATGCAGTTCTCCACAAGACGGGCAGGAAGCTGTGGCCGTGTGGGTCCCACTGCTGTCCCCGCCCGCCCCCAGAAGCTGGTTACCACGCCTAGCAAAATGGCAACCTCTCTGCAATTGCAAAGACATCAACACATCCCCTAATACTTCAGCACAATCAGCGGCAGTTTTGCAATAATCGAGCATATTTATTAATCCTTCACATGCCCCTCGCTACTCTTGAGACAGCTTTGTAGTATCATCATTAATTAGGATAATCAAATTTTTCTTTTATCTGCTTTCTGTGATTACTAAGCCATTTTGTCTGGCATACACAATTCATTCATTATTATGAAAAAATTTATTTCTTACAAACTTCAAACGACATCTTCCTTATCTTCAATAGCACATAGTCTATTAGGAAACAGATACCATTTTCCACACTGAATAAGTATAATTCAGAAGGACATTTCTAAATAATACCTCATCTGGTTTTATGTTCAGTCTATCCTATTTCAATGCTTCATTTGACTGGAATCTACAAAGTGATATAATTCATCCTTAAAGTTAGGATAATTTTCCTCTTCTCCTTTGGAAAGGCCTTTTGATGGATATATTCTTGTCTGAAAGTCACTTGGCACTTTTGAAAAATTCAGTGTTAGTTAAGTCTTAGTTAATATTATATATGCATATTTTTCTTATTAAGGAATTAGTGATAATGAGTGTGAATGATTAGACTAAAGGATGAAACTGCCTCTGCTAAAGAGATCACTTTTATCTTACTTTAATTTTAATTATAAAGTTAATTGTATAGTTTTTATATTTTAATGTGAAGCATCTATTTTTTGTTTAATATGGTTTAGCGCCTCGTAATATGTGGACCTCGCATCAGAATTACCCTGAGGAACTTACTTTTTCTTTTTTTTTGAGACAGTGTCTTGCTCTGTTGCCAGGCTGGAGTGCTGTGGTACCATCTCAGCTCACCACAACCTCTGCCTCTCAGGTTCAAGCGATTCCACTGCCTCAGCCTCCCGAGTAGCTGGGACTACAGATGCAACCACACCCGGCTAATTTTTTGTATTTTAGTAGAGATGGGGTTCACCATGTTGGCCAGGACGGTCTCAATCTCCTGACCTTGTGATCTGCCTGCCTCAGTCTCCCAAAGTGCTGGGATTACAGGTGTGAGCCACCACGCCCGGCCCTGAGGAACTTATTTTTAATGGTGATCCTTGTTCCCGGTCTCAACTTGGTTAGAAGTTTGTTGGACATTTTTCTAGTTTGCATTTAATATCCTTTGCATGTGATATTCTGCACGTTAAGTTTCTGAAAACTATGGGTTTCTTGGTCAGGAGTCATGTAGTTCTAAAACTCACCTCCTGGCCACTTCTTTGAATAAGGAAAATTGCATCACCTCTGGAGTCCTCGGTCCCATTGCCTTCAGAATGTGGACCGTGCTGGGACCCACCACTCAGTCTCGCTTTCTGCCCAGGTGGTTTTGTGCCTCAGAGGCTGTTTACTCCTAACTTGTGGTTTCCTTGGCAGGTGGAGGAAGACCCACTTACTTTCAGTCAGCCCCATGTGACAGGATGCATGCTGTATTTTCTAAAAACTGAAATTCTAAATTCTTTCTTATTTATTGCCTCTTTGCAACTGAGATATTACATTGAGACCATTTGAACCAGGACATGAGAAGGACACAACCTTAATCAGATTCAGCATTTTTCTTCATTTGAGAAATATTCCTGGGTGTCGGTTACCTTAAGCCTTTTTGAGTCATATTTCTTAATATTTAAGGTCAAAGAATACTCAGTATTTCCAACCTTGTCAGGCTCCTGCTGTCTGAACTTAGTTGCTATTGATCTCTTTTTGAGATAACAGTTTTGCGATACTTTATAGGAGAAACCAAATAATAACCAATACACATAAAAATGTTATTTCCAGCTGTTGGTTTATAACTACACTCTGGAATTATGTGGTCTGTTTTCCTGGTTTGTGCGGGAGATGGTTTTATTGCCTGCTCACTGCAGAACTTGAGCCTACAACTTTCTTGTTTCCAGTATCAGATGTTTTGCCATCCATTTCCTTACGGCTAAGTTCACACCATGTAGTTTAGGTTTTCCATTACAGCAACATTCAACATGGTCCAATTTTATATACTAGATAGGGGAATGTGAGATATGTTCTCAGTTGAGCCTCCAAACCTCAGGAGTTTACGGTAAGAGAAATGTGACTCTGCCTCAGCTGAAATTGAAAACGCGTGCTCCTGGCTGTGTGGGGTGACCCTTCTCCAAGAGGCTGTTCAGGACATGGTACCCTCCTACCCTGTGGCCCTCTGTCCTCGTAACCAGCTCTCCAGCTGCCCTGTGGAGCCCCACTAAATCAGCCATGGGGTGACAAGTGTGTCCAGAAGGCTAATTGCTGCCTAAGCCTCTGGGCTAAGAAATGACAGAGCTCAGACCTCATTTCCATTTGTGTTCCATCTGGGAGAACAACCACTAACGCCACATAAAACCAGATGAGGCATTATTTAGAAATGTCCTTCTGAATTATACTTATGCAGTGTGGAAAAGAAAAAGGCATGCTAGGAGAGAGATGTAGTTCCTGGGTACCCAGCCTCTTCTCATAAGAAACACTTTGACACAAAAGAAAAGTAGAGAGATGGGTTGGCAGCTGTCTGTGCCAGGAGGCCTTCCAGGAGCTCTCCAAGCGAAAAGGGATGACACAGCAAAAACTTGGAGCGTTTCCTCGGTTGGTTTCTTTTGTGAATTACAATGGAATACATCGACTGCAGAGTAAGTTTTCCAGAGACCCAGTGGAAGACAGAACCTGCTGGTTTAGCTACAACGTGAGGAAAGGAATGTAGAGATGTTTCCTCAAGGGACAGAATGGTGGTGTCCCTCCCAAATTCAGATATCGAAACCCTAAAGCATGATGCCATTAAACCAAGAGGTGAGGCCTTTGGAAGGTGATTCCATCATGGGGGTTGAGCCGTCATTAATGGGATTAGTGCTCTCATAAAAGGAACTCCCGGAAGCAATTTGCCCTCTGTCCCCTATGAGAGGACACAGTAAGAAGTGAGCAGGCTGCCACTTGGGACTGAGCCTCACCAGGACCCAGCCATGCTGGCTCCCTGACCTCGGATGCCCAGCCTTCCTAGCTGGGAGAAATCCCTGTGTGCTGTTGACAGGTCTCCCCAGCAATGGAATACAGCACACGTGTAAGTGCTTTTAGCAAATTCAAAGTGGTACTTTGCCATAGCAGCCGGAACTGACTAAGGAACTGTTTTATAACCTAAGTCCTAAAGCAGCCTTGACGTGGACTTTGATTTCTGTGCATTTGTTTTTTCTGGGAGAATTCTCATTGTTTTATTTAGAAGCTCAAAATCTCAGTGAGTCTCTATGTTAGGTGTGTGACTAGGAGGCAGCGGTTAAGGTGGCTGTGGTAACTCAGCATGATTGAGCTCAGGTCTCAGCTCTGTTTCTCTCTGGTTGAGTGAGTACAAACAAGTGCCTTATACTAAGTATCTCATTTTGTATTTACAAATTGGAGTTAATGACAGCATCACCTTCACACAGTGGTTGGGAGAATTAAATGGATCAACATGTGTTGATCTCATAGCAGTGGCCAGCATACAGTATGCTCAGTAAATGTTAGCAGTTGTTACCTCAAATGTAAACGTATCCATTTCTCAGATGCCTGTATGAATGGGGAAAGAGATTAAAGAGGTTGCTGCCACTGACAAAGAATAGAACAGAAAAGACAGATGCAGAAGAGATAGGAAGGCAGCCTGCAATTTTGTAGAAGCCCTTCCTGTTGAAATATATTCGTGGCATTATGAAGTTAGTCTTTTTATAGCACCAGTTTTCCAGTAATTTGCATAATATTAACTATAATTATCACTGCTATTACTATTACAATGACTATTATTGTTTGGCTTTCTTCTAAACTAAATGAGTATCTGTTCCAGGAGGGCCTGACAGTTCTGATGACTGAGTTAACAGCTGGACCAGAGTTTGAAATTCCAGCATATACAAAAATAACAAAGTGTTACTTTCATGTATACTGCTTGGAGCTGATAGGTGGCCGCTGCGTGGAGTCCAGTTTTCTTTGCTACGTCAAAGAACGTATCATGCATATTGTAAAAGAGCAAGCCATGACAGGTACTGTCCAAAGGCACTTCTGTAGTGGAAATGCCCGCACCTGTCCATCCACTCACAACTGGTGGTGACCGAACCCGTGAAATGTGGCTGACAGGGCTGAAAACCTGGATTTTTAATTGTATTTAATTTTAATTAATTCTACTTAGATTTAAATGGCCACATTTTGCCTGTGGATGCCGGATTTGCCAACACAGCTATGGCACATGAAATCTGCTGTCGGAAGTAGACGCTAGAACAGTTTCCACGGAATAAGTGAAGCTGAGTGAGGAGCACGGAGGTGGGTTGTCAGGCGTGGGAATCTCATGCTGGGAGGGGTCAGCTGTGAACAACCAAATGCCACCTTGGTGAATTGAGGCTTTCTTCTTAAGACGTTCTCTGAAAATATCACAGTTCTCCATCACATTTATACAGGAGCCTTTGGCTTGTATTTATTTACTTTAATGGAATGCATTTAAAAATGCCAGTTACGAAAAATGAGACACTATTATTGACAATTTGATAGAACTCAATTGTATGCTGTTTTAAAGACCTGAAGTGTAATCGCAATTTGAGGGATTCAAAACACCTGAGAAATCCAATGTAGTCACTAGTCTCTTCAAAGCGATGTTCTTCTGCAAATGTCAAGAAGTGATGTTATACAAAGGTGCAGCTTAGCCATCCACTTTAATCAGACCCCTTTACATATCCGAGGATGTTTCTGCCCTAATGACTTCATTTCCTAACTCTTCTGACTCTGGAAAACACAAGTCTGCAGTTTCCTGACCAGAACAGGTTTGTTTGGATGTTTAGATAGTCGTGTTGGCTTTGGACACTTTATTAAAGTCTCATGGATTTCTTCCTCATACCAAGATGAGCAAAAACAGCTGAAGTCTTTTTAGCAAATTCAAAGATGGATGAACGAGAATGACTGTGATTCCTGAATGTTTCCCCACATGAATCGAGCAGAGAGGGCTGGAGAGGACAGGGGGTACCCCCCAGTGGAAATATACTTGGGATTGGAACACCTGTTCTGAGAGCAGTGGGAACCCGTGGCATCTGTCCGGTGAGGGCTGTCATCCTTAGGTCTTCACTGTTACTGTCTGGCTCTCTTCTAAGCTAAGTGAGCACCCGTTCCAGGAGGGCCTGGCAGTTCCGATGACTGAGTTAACAGCTGGACCAAAGAGATTGCTGAGCTTGAATTGACCGTGAGTCCTGTCTGCCCTGTGTGGGGCTTCTCCTCACGGCATAAACACATGAAGACCCCTGATCCACTGAAGCTGTCTTTCGTGCCGTGAGCGAGTGAAGGGATTGTCAGGGGCCCCGGAGGGTGCTGTGGAAATGCTGGATCCCGGACGCTGAGCTACACTAAAAGGAAATGAAGAAAGGAAAAATCAGAGCTTCAAAGCTAGCAGCCTGAGAACCACAGAACGAGGATTTGAAGATTTGGGTAGAGGTCCACACACTACCTTCCAAGGGTCTGCCTCCTGAGATGCTATTCTAGAACTCATGGCCTCCTGCAAGCACCATTAGGAGTAACTTGGCAGCCCCCCACCTTTTTTTTTTTTTTTTTTTTGGCCTGAAAGCAGCATCCTGTCAAACTCTAGAAATGTATTGTAAACAGTAGATGCGGGGCAGGAGCCGCTTTCTTTAGTGGAAAAACCCAGGCTTGCTTCTCCATCTTCCACAACACTCCTCTCCATCAAACTTCCGCAGTCTCCTCTGCCTTTCTTGTGCCCTTGAAATAACCTGAATGGCATAAGCAGCACCTGATTCCTTTCGGAAACTGATTATTCTTTGATTTCACACTCTCTTGGCTTCCTCTCTAGTTAGTGTGATACTGGTTGAATATTCCTGCCTTCCTGGCTTTTTTGTTTCATAATTCTCATTTGCACAGAGTTACAATAGTGAAACATCTTTCAGTAATATTTGGAAGTCTTTTGCAACAAGCTCTTTTTGATAATATAATGCAAGGTGAATGACAACTAAAATGCCCTTATTTTAGTGGGTATTTCTACTTTTGGTATTTGGTACAAGAATTCGATGCCAGAATGAGAACAATAAAATTACATGGAAAATTGTTATTATGAATCATTGAATATTTAATGAATTATGGAAATGAAACTGTCAAACACTGGAGCTGGGATGAGAAGCTGTGAAGGGAAATTGATAAACCCCGAAACCTGAAACACTGCAATTCTGCTGAGCAGCACAGTAGCAGGCTCAGCACCCTGAGTTTCCACAGGTTCTCTTGTCCTGAGAAGAGAATGATGCAGTGCCTTGGATGTGGTGACTTTGTTGGAAACAGCTTCACTGAAAAGAGGAATTAGACATTCCCTCTTAAGGTTTCTATTGGCCCTTCTTGTGAACTTAGGTTTGGTGTTCAAGCTTAACATCAGGGAATTGCATTTTTTTGTTAATTTTTGTTGTGCCTTTGCTACAGTCAAAGTTATGGGAAGGGGCGCTGACACAATCGACCCCACCTCACAGCTCCTTCCCTTCCTTTCAGAGTCGAATGCCCTGCTTCTTGTGGAAAGTATATTCTAAATTCTTCCTTTCTGATAATCCAATGTCCTTTCCTACACTCAACCATGTAGCTGGCGTTGAAGGGACTTCAATTCTCTCAGAATTTCAGCTTAAGTCACCGAAGTTGAAGACAATGTGTGTCATTAATGTGCATCATTACATTACCTTGGAGTCTAAAAAGAGGGAGATGCTTTCCACTAAGAACTAGCCCTCATCTGTCTCCTGCCCAGATGAAATGGCAGCCAGGGATGCCAGGAAATGGAGAGGCTGTCTTTGTCAGTTTGGGTGCTATAAGAGAATACTGTAGACAGGGGGTTACAAATCTAAATGTAGTTCTCTGAGTTCAGGATGCTGGGAGTCTGAGATCAAGGTGCCAGAGTTTCCATGTCTGATCAGGGCCTGCGTCTGGGTTTGCCACCTTCTCATTTGTAAGTCCAAGAGGAAGGTGCCAGTGGTTCTGTGTGACATGAAAGTGCAGTGGTTCTGTGTGAGATGAAGGTGTAGTGGTTCTGCGTGAGATGAAGGTGTGGTGGTTCTGTGTCCGAGATGAAGGTGTGATAGTTCTGTGTCTGAGATGAAGGTGTGGTGGTTCTATGTCTGATCCGGGCCTGCTTCTGGGTTTGCCACTTTCTCACCTAGAGGGGTGCAGGGGATGAAGTCCACTCTCCCAGTGTTCCTGCTTAGAAGGACACTGAGCCCATCCCAGGGCGCCACCCATGACATCAGCTCCCATAGGCCCTGCCTCCCCCTGCCATCCCACTGGGGGTTGGGGTTCCAGCACATGAATTAGGGGACATGGACCTGCAGTCCATAGCGTTTGTCATCCAGTAAAGAGCTGCCGGCTGAGACAGAGTGTGCTTCTTCCCTTCCTCTAGAATGGAAGCCAAGGGAAGGGTCACCCAGTGGAAGATTCCAGGTGCCAGGTAGAAAGAAGGAGAGCCGGGAGTGGCCTCCCTGGCTGAAGGCAGCCAAGTTGCAGAAGCTGCAGGGGCATGAGTCCTGGAGCCGTGACCACTCCGTCCTTGCAGTGGGGCAGGAGGTGGGTGAATCTTGTGGACGTGAAGGTGGGGGGAACTGAGACGGGATGATAGGTGGGTCCACTGCTGCTCCTGGTACCTAGCATGCAGGATTCAGGGGGAGCGTGGGTGCTGCAGGGGCAGTGGGGCTGGTCTTGCTCGGCTCTCCCTCCCTGGAGAGCAAGGGGGCTCGTAGTGGCTTCATAGCAAGCCACAGCAAGCAGTTGAGGGGCAGGTGCCCACGGGGTTCTTAAAAGCATCTTCCACTCAGTGAGGCCTGCTGTGCTGAGGTCTCCAGGGCATTGAGAAGACCAGGCCTCATTGCCAGCGTGTGAGCCTGAGCATGGGTCTCAGGCGGAGTGGGGCATGGGTCTGGCGGACTCCGATCTCCAGGAGGGCCCGGGTTCTTCCTCTGTCAGGTGCTTCACCACAGTGCAGCCTGCTCATCTGCTGTGGGAGGCGGTTCGCATTCCTGTCCCCATGACTGTGGGTGGGGCCTTAGTTATTTTAACAGAGAGGACAGTGGGAGTGAGCTGTGTGACCCTGGAGGCTAGTCATGAAAGCCAATACCAGATCCACTCTTTCTGCCAGGCCACTCTTACTGGGAGCTCAAATCCCCCCACCCACAGAAGAAATCTGAGGACCTCCAGGCCAAGCTGTAAAGAAGCCCAGCCCCAGGGAGAGGCTGCAGGAAGCAAGAGAAACCATTCCCACCCTGAAGCTCCCTGCCAGCCCAGACGCTGAGCCTGGGAGTGATGAAGGCTCCAGGGACCCCAGCTCTCCATCGAAGTCACCTTTGGTCACTGAGTCTTCCCAGCTGAGGTCTGAAACAAAGCAGAGGCCACTCTCACTCTGCCCGTCGTGAAGCCTCCCTTGCGGTGTGTGGATGCCTGAACACCAACACCTGCTTTCAGGTCACCAGGTCGGGGGAGCTCCTTGCTGAGCTAGTCACCTGGTTAACGCCTTTACTCCATGTCTGCTAGACACCCTCCTTCCCTCCCCGACTTGGAAGAATTAAAAGCAGCAACAGAAAACTGTAAAGCTGGCAGTGAAATGGCAGCAAACCAGGAGCAGCCTTCCCTCCAAATGTGTCTTCCACAGATTTGGAGCTGAACCAGGGATGGGAGGTTGGGGCGAAATGGGAGATGCTTTGGCTGGCTTTGAGAATGATATTTTAAATGATTTAAAGTACTAAAGTAGGACTCACATTTTTACTGAAAGGCGATCAGAAAGCTATAAGTTTTATCCCAGGTGAACTCAGCAAACAGGAAGAGAAGATACAAAAAGCAACTTTGCCAACAGTCTACTCCCTCTGACTGTGTCCCACGGAGCTCACAGGCCTGGATACACTTCAGGCTGTTTTAGTTTCCCAGTGCGTTAATTACTTTCATCCGTTAGGTTAGACTAGGTTCTGATGCATTCACATACCAGCCCCACATCTTGGTGGATTAAAGAACTAAGCTTTATTTTTCAACTCTACTGCAAATGCAATGCACAGGGGGCTCTGTTTATTGGAGTTTCTCAAGAACTGAAGCTGTCAGTGCAGCTACGGCCTTAGACGCTGGAGATCACTTTGCCAGAAGGAAATAGAACTCTGGAGGGCTTCATGCCAGCAACAAAATGCTTCATGCTCAAAATGACGTGCAATTATTTCTGCTCACAATTTGTTAGCTATGATTAATCACACAGCACCTCCCAATCACAGGAGATCAGAAAGTGCAGTCATGGTGGGGCTAGGAAGCCCAAAATTGATAAAAACTTGGCGAGCCATGGTGGTCACCATAGCTGCTCTGGGCTGGAGAGTTACGGCAGAATGCAGGAAGCATATTTTGTGGTGAGTCTAAGCAAAGTGACAGGGTATAAATGGAAAAGAAGAATTACGATTGTTTTAAATGCAAAAATAAGAAAGGTGGAACCTGGAAGAATACCCAGGGAGTTGCAATGACTCAGGAAATTCACGAACACTCTGAGGAAAAGGAGTAAGTGTTGACATCAGTCCTTGGGGCAAAGTGAGGCTGAGGGGACAGAGGAGAGGGAGAGGCTTACAATATATTACTGGTGCAAAGTCACCTGTGATTGTTGATACTTTGCATATCCACTGTTAGAATAAATTATTTTATTTTAAAAAACCTAGCTCAATACATTGTAATGATAGTGGGGAAATATCAATTGAATTCTTTTGCGACATTCTCCTAACGGTGAAAGAGTATGTGTCTATAGGATGGAAGATGAGTATTTGAGTGTGATATTTTGATTTAGAGCACAGTTAGCATCTCCTGATGAAAATGGGACTGAATCTATGGTGCATTCATTGTGAGGAGTCAAGTTCATTACTTTTCAAATATATATATTTTTTAGCAAGATTACTTCTTCAAAGACGATCTAGCCCGCAGAAAAGCAGAAGACTTGGTGAAGAGCTTACCCGGAGAAGGTGTTGCTGTGGCTGCAGGTGGGGATTCTGCATTCCCCTTTGGTGCTGATTCTGCCTCCAGTGCCCTACGGGGCTTGGGCATCCAGGGCAGTTCCCTAGAGGTCGGCTTGAAAATTGCCGGACACGTTTTATATAGGGGAAAGCTGATGTCAAGAAATATTCAGTATTTTACTCAAGGCCAGACAGATAATTAGTGGCTGATTTCGGACTATTGATTTCCAGCCCAGGGATTTTTTTCCCTAATCAAATATTAATAACAACTAGAGAATTGTTCTTTACTTTTCTATCACGATTATACTTAAGCAAAGATTTCTCCTTCAGCCTCCTTGACACAGTTAAATAACTAATGACTTAATTCCAGACGTCAAATCTTGGGTAGCATTCCTGGTGTCTTTAGTGGCTTCCTGACACTCAGCAACAATTCCTTCAGGAGGGCTTTGATGTTTTCTGGCTTCATTACCTCTTCGCTATCTGCTGCTTTGATGAAAGGGCCACGGAGAGAGAGTGACTTAGCACATTTTCTGACAGAGCTCCAGATTTCTTTTCTAACAGCTTCCTACTACATTCTCCTCCTGCAATGATGCCAGCTCCTCCGTTCAGGCATCCGTCCTTGTCTCACCCAATCAATGCTGTCTCCCAGTCAGCGTTAGCAGGCTCACGTCACTCATTTCCATCTTGAGACGGTCTCCTGATTTCCATGCTTGTCCTCCCTCCATGGTGCCGAGGGTTTCATGCATTGTCCATGGCTCTGGTGGGGCACAGTCATGCCGTCCATTCTGTTCTGCAGATCATCTTTCTGGAACCTTCTCAAAGCCTCATTTGCCATTTTGTCCTCTGTTGAAGTGAATTCTGCTTTTCTGATAACGTTGAAACATATACAATAAGCAGTCATCATTGATCTTCCTCAAAATAAATTTTCTATATAGTTTTTTTGACTGTACACGTCTTGGGATGTAACTATTCAATTGACCCTACGTGAGCAGACTTTACCAGTGTCACTAAAGAGTTTCTGAAGAACACTGAACTTTAGGGAAATACAGCTGACGGCCAAGACAGTCATGTATTTTCCCTGATCTAAGGCCTGTGCATTCTCTGATGATCCCTTACGTTCTCAGACATTGGGCAGCAGTAAACCCCTGAATGTAAGAATTACTTCTGGCCTATTCAGGTGGTTTAGTGGAGGTGAATTTTCAATGCAGGACCTGACACTCTTGTCTAAGGATAAGAGCCCCATTACCTGGGAGAACCAAAGTACTCTGTTTTCGTGAACTGCTAGAAGCCACTTCTAAGTCATGTAATGCCGTGATGATGCAGTGAGGGTGATTTTAATGACAAATTCTATCTAGAGTTGGGAGACTCTTTAAATAACTTTGGTATTTTTAAGGCCATTTGCATTCTCTTTTCTGGTAGAATTGCCAGCTCATTCTCACATGACAGGTAGATAAAACACTTCTGCCAACAATGCATACAACACCTCAGGGTGCCTTTCCCTGTGCCTGCTGGCCATGTACATATCTTCTTTAGAGAAATGTCTATTCAAACCTGTTGCCCATTTTCAAGTCCAGATTATTATTATTATCATTATTAGTATGTTGCTATTAAGTTTTAGGAGACCCTTATATGTTTGCATATTAAGTGACTGGATTTTAAGCTATTAAAAGCTGACAGAAGAAGCAAGCTCCACCATTGCTAAGGAAATCTTCACCCCTGGGAACCACTGCAATCCAAGCACCAGACAAAAACCTAAGGGTGGGCGGCACAAACTCGCTTTCAGCCCTAGAGTGTGATATGTGATGAGCTGCGCTTCCTCTGACAAGTGTTAAAGCTCTGCCATACCTGCTATACATCTGCACATGTAGGTTAAGCTGAAAAGCATAAAGATAGTTTAATTCATGCCTAAAATCTTAATTATCAATATATTTTATTAAATATAGAATTATTTAATTATATTAAATATAGAATTATTTATTATATATTATATATATTATTATATATTAAATATATATTATATATAATGTATAATTATTAACATAATGTATAATTATTAACATATTAACACTTATACATTTATATTAATTATATTCTATATATATATTTTATATATATATATACACATAGATATATATCCACTTGGACGTTTCAAAGACACCACAGACTCAACATATCCAAACTGAACACATGTTCTTTCTCTCTCAACGCCTGGTCTTTCTTTGCTCCTGATATCAATGAGTGGTGCCTCCCATTCACTCAGTTATACAAGCTGAAAACCCAGGACTTACTGTAACATTTTCATCTTTCTTATTGCCCACATCCAATCCATCACAAAGTTTGGATCA
Organism: Cacajao melanocephalus; assembly: GCA_963573385.1. NCBI lineage: Eukaryota > Metazoa > Chordata > Mammalia > Primates > Pitheciidae > Cacajao > Cacajao melanocephalus. Next base: position 23,955 of record CAUYLG010058945.1, read on the forward strand.
GTTTACCTCCTAAATATCTCTCAAATCTGTCCTCTTCACATCTACTGCTGTCACTTTAAGCCACACAGTGATCATAAATCCTCTAGATTTGACTCTCGTCTACCCACATTCATTTTGGTCTCCTTCAGAACTGCCAAAGTGATCATTCACAATGCAAAGTTCTCCAATGGCTTTTCCACTGCCCTTAGGATAAATGTGGCCCCTGCCTACCTACATCAGACCACTTTGGACATATATCCTCCTCCCTCTCTCCATCCAGCTCCCCAGCCTGCCTTCAAGATCTCACATTGCATGTCTTCCTACCACAGGGCCTTCCTCCTTCAACCTGGAAAATCATATCATATTTTCTTCTCAGCATTTACTCTGCTTCATGCTTCAGGTCTCAGCTGCCTTTTCCTCAACACTTACCATAAAAAGTTTTGTTAAATGATGTTCAGGCTTGAGGTAGGGGACCCATAAGTAAGACTTCCCTTTTCTCTGACTGGGTTTAGAATCAATTGAGAGGTAAGATATGGCAGAAGGAATCAGATGGAGATCAAAGTATCAGTTTTACAATCAACACAGTTTTTGGAAAATGAGGCTTGGATGTGCAGCAACATTGGTATCTCCAGTGAAAAACCCCAAATCAGGCAACCTCATTCGCCCAGTCTCCACTGTGCTGGAAATTCTACACGCATGCCCACTGGACAGGCTCCCATGAAAGGCACCCCCAAGAGGAAGAATAGAATATGTGTCCAAGGAAGGAGAAGACAGTGGGGCCAGGCTATGCCCCACCACCAGCCTCAAGATCCTTTCCCTTATTCACCAGCTGAGCGGCCCACTCCATCTCCATAGGGAAGAATAAAAGGCACCAAAAGAGGCCAAGTTTTTGGGGAAATTCCTTTCTCATAGAAACCAGAGGAGTGAATAAGAAACAATCAACTCCTAGCAAATAAATAGTTAAATAGATGGCTACACAATGCAAAGTTTATTAATCCATTTACATGCTGCTGATAAAGACATACCCAAGACTGGAAAGAAAAATAGGTTTAATGGATTCATAGTTCCACGTGGCTAGGGAGACCTCACAACCATGGCAGAAGGCGAAAGACATTTCTTACATGGCGGCAGCAAGAGAGAATGAGAGAGAAGTGAAAGCAGAAACCCCTGATAAAGCCATCAGATCTTGTGAGACTTCTTTACTACCACAGAACAGTATGGGCAAAACCGTTCCCATGATTCAATTGTCTCCCACCAAGTCCCTCCTATAACTCATTGAATTATGGGACTACAATTCAAGATGAGATTTGGGTAGAGACACAGAGCCAAACCATATCACTACGTGTTGGAGATACAAAGATAAATAATAGCCAACATTTACTGAACACATACTACATGCCTAGCTCTCACTCTCCTTTTTTTTTTTTTTTTTTTTGGAGACATGGTCTCACTCTCTTGTCCAGGTTGGAGAGCAGTGGCATGATCACAGCTCTCACTTCAGCCTCCATCTCCTGGGCTCCGGGGATCCTCTCACCTCAGCCTCCTGAGGGGCTGGGACTGCGGGCATGCACCACTGTGCCCAGGTAATTTTTAATTTTTTGTAGAGATAAGGGTCTCCCTATGTTGCCCAGGATGGTCTCAGACTCCTAGGCTCAAGTAATCTCACCTCAGCTTCCCAAAGTATTGAATTACAGGTGTGAGCCACCGTACCCAGCTTCTACCTGTCTTTTAAGTGCTTTCTCTGTATTAATTCATTTGCTATATTAGTAATTAATATAAATGTATAAGTGTTAATATATTAAAAATTATACATTTATACTAATACAATTTGATTTTATTTAATACAACTTATATTGTAATTTAATATATTTAATTATATAATGTGCAACATAATAACATATAACTATTATATAAAAATAATATATACTATAGTATAATATATAATAGAAAATAATTTAATATTTATTAATATTTTACTATATTAATGTACTTACTCCCTACAACAGCTCTCCTCCACTCTCACCTTTTTGCCCTGAGAGGAGGTCTGGCTGATGTGATGGTGAGTTCTGAAAGAGGAATGTGCCTACCTGTCTCAGCACTTTCTCTCCATATTCCTCTGCCTGCCCACACAGAGGATGTACTTTGCTTTGATTTGTGCAATAAGCTAAGAGCAGGCCACAATAAGCTAAAAGTGCATCCTCTGCCTGCCCACACAGAAGATGTACTTTGCTTTGCTTTGTGCAGTAAGCTAAGAGTAGACCTATGGTTTTGAAGACTTTATTTACTTTCTTAGTCAAGAAAATCCCAACAGATTAATCAAAATTTCAGATTATGCTCACATTAAATGAAAATGTTACTGAGCGTTAACCGAACATGATCTTGCAAGGTGGGCAATTAATAAAAAATCAGCTCTGTCCTTTGCATTATTTAGATTTTTGGTAGACAGCCTTATATCTGGTTTTGATCATTATACTTTGGAAAGAGATACTGTGTGAAGCAACAGAGAGTCTCATTCACTGCTGGTAGGAATGCAAAATGGTCACTTTGGAAGGCAGTTTGGTAGTGTCTCACCAAATCAAACATACGCTTACCATGCAATCCAACAATCAAGCTCCTTGTTACTTATCCAAGGGAGTTGAAAACTACGTCCACACAAAAACCTGAACATGGTTGTTTATAGTACCTTTACTCATAATTGCCAAAGCTTGGAAGCATCCAAGATGTCCTTCAGTAGGTAACTAGATAAATAAATTTTGGTATATCCAGACAATGGCATATTATTCAGCACAGAAAAAGAAATGAGTTATCATGCTGTGAAAACACACGGAAGCAAGGCATGGTGACTGATGCCTGTAATCCCAGCACTTTGGGAGGCTGAGGCAAGTGGATTGCTTAAACCTAGGAGTTTGAGACCACCCTGGGCAACACAGTGAGACCTCATCTCTACAGATAATTTTAAAAATTAACGAGCTGTAGTGGTGCACACCTGTAGTCCCAGCTACTTGGGAGGCTAAGGTGGGAGGATTGCTTGAGTCCAGGAGTTTAAGGCTGCAGTAAGCCAAGATTGCACCACTGTACTCCAGCCTGGGTAGCAGAGTGAGACCCCATCTCAAAAAAGAAAAAAAAAAAAAAGACATAGAAGAAATTTAAATGCATACTACTAACTGCAAGAAGCTAATCTGAAAAGGCTACATATTATGATTTCGACTGTATGACATTCTGGAAAAGACAAAACTATAGAGAAAATAAAAAGATCAGGCGGGCACAGTGGCTCATGCCTGTAATCCCAGCACTTTGGGAGGCCAAGGCAGGTGGATCAGCTGAGGTCGGGAGTTCAAGACCAACCTGACCAACATGGAGAAACCCTGTCTCTACTAAAAATACAAAATTAGCCGGGCATGGTGGCACATGCCTGTGATCCCAGCTACTTAGGAGGCTGAGGCAGGAGAATCGCTTCAACCTGGGAGGCAGAGATTCTGGTCAGCCAAGATAGCGCCATTGCACTCCAGCCTGGGCAACAAGAGTGAAACTCTGTCTCAAACAAAAAAAAACAATTAGTGGTTGCCAAGGATTAGTGGGGAGGAGCTCGGAGGGAGGAATGAACAGGCAGAACACAGAGGATTTTCAGGGCGGTGAAAATACCCTGGATGATACTATAATAGTGGATACAAGTCATTATACATCTGTCAAAACCCATAGAATATACAACACCAAGAGTGAATCCTAATGTAAACTATGAACATTGGGTGATAATGGTGTATCAATGTAGGTTCATCAATTGTAACAAAAGTAGCACTCTGGTGGAGGATGTTGCTAATTGGGGAATCTATGCATATGTGGAGGCAGAGGGCGTATGGGGTATCTTTGTATTTTCCTCTGAATTTTGCTGTGAACCTAAAAGTACTCTAAAAAATTATATAGTGAATGTGCTTAAGGTTCTAAAAAAATGACAAAGATGATCAAATCAATAGATAAATTATTGCTTTAAATTAAGCAGTTAAGATACTTAAAACTTTTGTTGCAATACTTTATTATCTATTGATTTGATCCTAATTCTATAAGCTTATAGAAGAAAAGGCTAAGAAATTATTTGATTACTATTTTCAAATAAATGAAGTGTTTTAATAAGTAGTATGGGCTGTTCATTCACAAGAAAAAATAAGTTTAAACAGATGGGGCTGGGCCTGGTGGCTTATGACTGTAATCCCAGCACTTTGGGAGGCAAAGATGAGAGGATCACTTGAGACCAGCCTGGGCAACATAGCGAGATCCCTGTCTCTATAAAAACAAATTAAAAATTAGCCAGGCATGGTGGTGCACACCTGTAGATCTTGGTACTTGGGAGACTGAGGCAGGAGTATTGCTTGAGCCCAGGAGCTTGAGGCTGCAGTGAGCTGTGATTGCACCACTGCACTCCAGCCTGGGTAGCAGAGCAAGACCCTGTCTCTTAAAAAAAAATCTTTTTAAATAGCCTTTTGGTTTTTGAAATTTTAATTTTAAAAACTACACAAAATACAACAAAACCTGCATTTCTACCACCCAGAATTAGCAATCACTATCATTTTGTTTTATTATGTTTCCTCCATTCCTCAAAAAAAAAAAAAAAAAAAAAGTGGTCATACAATGCATGATAGAAATTAGAATATTATTGAAGGGCTTACAAGGAAAAATAAGTCTTCTGTTTCCCCATTCCCAAGCCCCTTCTCTTCCAGAGGCAACCTCTGTCACATGTTTCTTTTACATCCTTACAAAAATATTCTATTAAAATGTAAGCATATATGTAAAAGTATTTCTCCATTTTGTTTTTTTGAAAATGGAAGCTCATGATATGCAACATTCTGTATGTTGCTTTTTTCGTTGAATATATCTTAGGGTCTGTTGAAACAGGAGAGTTTTGAGTCTAACATGAGAAAATCTTTTTAATCGTCATGATGCTGAGATTCTGGAATGACTCACTAAAACTGATAATAGTTTCAGCTCTTTCAAGCTCCTTCTGGCACCAAATGTACAGGTGGGATTCCTGAGAAGCAGACTGTAAAATGGAGATGGTTGTGCAGGAATTTTATGAGGAAGTGCTCTTGGGATCAACCCCTGTGAAAGAGACTGGAAGAAAGCCAGGCAGAATTGGGCAAAAAGAGTTTGCAACGCAGACTCAAGAAAGGCCTCAGCTGATACGTTTGAGGAGCTGAAGCTGGGCTGGCCCTTCAGGTCTCCCGAGTAGGAAAGCAATCCAGGCCTTTAGAGCTGCACATCAATCAGTCGTTGGATACAGATGGCCCTGATAGGGAGGTGGGTTGTGACCTTGGTCTCAGGGTCTCTTCAGCCAAGACAATTTCCAGAGAAGCTAGGGGCCGTCTGCTGGTACTCCAAAAAATATGGGGCAATGAGCTCTGCATTCCTGAATGGGGATCTGGGTAGAATTTTGTAGTAACCACCACAAAGTCCTTGTTTTTAGTACACACTATAGTATTTAGAACTGATTTCATGATACTCTAATTTTCAAATGATTCAGGAAAATATATTTATGGGAGTGTGAAAAAAGAGATAAAACAAATTTATAAAATATTAACAATGAGTGGATCTAAGCCAAGGATATATGGGTGTTTGTAGTACTGTTTTTGCAGGATTTCCATGGCACTGGTAGCATAGCAAGAATTTATATCTCATACCCAAATGTTAGATCTAGATACCATGACTCTTAAAGGCAAATAATATAACTGTCTAAGGTTAGATTTTGTAACTATCTAATGCTGGAGTTTCTGGGCAACATGATTAGAGGTACAAAAAGTTTGACAAGCCTCCATTCAGGTCTTCTCCCAAGCTATAGGGACTTCATTCTGGTAGGAAGAATTTGCCACCAAGTCAACGTGTCTTTAGTAACGATAGAGGGGAAATTTGAGGAGCCATGTTTTCTATATATTTTTTTTTAAGTCCAAAATGTGCAAATAAAACAGAAAGTAGTGTGTGGTCTTTCAGTATCGTAATAGATCATTATCTAACAAGCCTGCCTAAGACTAGATTTTCTAGAAAATATAATCTTGTTTGATTTACCATTTACTGATGATTGGAGCCTAGAATCTGTAAAGTCTAATATTACCTTGTGAAAAACTGATAATGATTTTTGTCTAGTTAATAAGATAACCTCAAAGCTTATGGTTTTATTACCCTATAGGACATTTACCAGTCTTGTATCTAATTTTGCCATCTTTCTAAGGAGTCTTTTTTTCCCACCAATCCTGTATATCAGCTTTCTAGATTCTCTTTGGATCAACTGTACCATTCTGCTGCTTTACTCATTAACGAGTTAAATAAATTTTTAGCATGTGTTCACTATATATTTATATTCAAGTCATGATTTGAAAATTATACTCTGACTTCTCCACCAGGCTACTGTCTCTTAGGAGTCTTTGTGAAAATGTGTTTCTTTTGCTTATCACCACAAATTCTAACTCCTAATGCCTGTTAGAATTTATAGATCAAAATGCTTTTTATGCTAGGTTTTCAATTCTGTCATCCATGGGACTGCTTCAATGGAATTTTCTGTGGCGTGCCACTGACAGCATTCTCCTTGAGATCTATGTATACATATATAGAGATGTTGTGTTTCTCCCCCCATGTACTTTAAGGAATTTATAATTCGCTAGGTCTGCAAAAAATCCAGTGAGCCAGTAAAGTCAGCTGCATAACTATTAAATGAAAAGAAAATATCTAAAAATGCCACAAAGCAAATAGCAACATTAGGGTGAGCTATGTAATAGATAAAGGGTTGCTGTGCAGCTGTGCGCTCTGGTCTGGCCCATCAGTCATCCACTCTGACTGGACTGGGCTTTGTTCCAGTTGCCCAGTGCCCCTGTCATGCCAGTTGTTTAATATTTCTCATATCATCCTTGAATCAATATAGCTGTAATAAGGTTATTGTTATTTCTGTCACTTAAAATTACCACATGTTAAAGTTCAGAAGTGTTATTTCTTTTGAAAAACCAAGAATAAACTTAAAGTACCTAAAATAGTCAAATTCACAGCAACAGAAACTAGAATAGTGGTTCTGCTTTCCACTGGAACTGGGGTTGGGAGAATGAGGACTTACTGTTTAAAAGAATAGAGTTTCAGTTGTTTCAGTCTGGGAAGATGAAAGACTCTGGAGATGGAGACTGGTGATGGTGGCTCAACAATGTGAATGTACTTAATGCCTCTGAAATGTACATTTAAAATGATTATTGGCTGGGCGTGGTGGCTCACACCTGTAATCCCAGCACTTTGGGAGGCCGAGGTGGGTGGTTTGCTTAAACTCAGAAGTTCGAGACTAGCCTGGGCAACATGGCAAAACCCTGCCTCTACAGAAAGTACAAAAATCAACCAGGCATGGTGGCATAGGCCTGTAGTTTCAGCTACTCAGGAGGCTGAGGCAGGAGAATCGCTTGAGCTCAGGGAGGTTGAGGCTACAGTGAGCTGTAATTGTGCCACTGCACTCCATCCTGGGCAACAGAGCAAGACTCTGTCTCAAAAAATAACAACAAAAAAAAAGAAAGTTAAAATAATTTTTAAAAGACTGGCCGTATATTAATAATCATTCAAGTTGAATAGTATTTTTTCAGCTTTTGTAAATGCTTAAAATTTTCAATTATAAAATGTTAAAATAACAAGAAAATTAAAATGGTAAATTTTATGTTATGTGCATTTTATCCCAAAAAAAAAAAACACCATAAAAAATAGCCGGTTTTAGCTGGGCAGTGGCTCACGCCTGTAATCCCAGCACTTTGGGAGACCAAGGCGGGCGGATCACGAGGTCAAGAGATCATGACCATACTGGCCAGCATGGTGAAACCCCATCTCTACTAAAAATACAAAAATAGCTGAACATGGTGGTGCACGCCTGTAGTCCCAGCTACTCAGAGACTGAGGCAGAAGAATCACTTGAACTCAGGAGGCGGAGGTTGCAGTGAGCTGAAATCACGCCATTGCACTCCAGCCTGGCAACAGAGCAAGACTCTGTCTCAGAAAAAAAAAATAGCCAGTTTTTTCTTTTCAAAAGAAGACCACAAGTAGAAAATTTGGTTCATATAGATAATACAAGGATAGAAGAAAATGATCTGTATTCAGAAAAGCAATAAAAATAAATGGCTAAGAACAAGCATGGTGGTTCTCACCTGCAATCTCAGATACTCAGGAGCCCCAGGTTAGGGGATTAATTAAGCTTGAGCCTGAAGGTTCAAGACCAGCCTGGACAAAATCACGAGACTCCCATCTCCGAAGAACAACAACAAATGGTTAGCACTATTAATTTCTTTGAAGAGATTAAAGAAATAGATTGCATGCTGGGGAATTGTTTGGTATATTAACACCATATTTGAAAATTTTAACTTTTCACAGAGAGGAAATATTTAATCTCCAAGAGAACAAAATAAAATTTTTAAATTTAGGTTGATTACTGGAAACACTCCCTGTCTGGAAGATAAATATTAAATTATGAAAGGGCCTCCTCAGGGAAATCGTGAAAGTCATCATCCAAAATATTAAAAATTAAATCAGATAAAACATTAGCTGGACGTAATGCAGGAAATGATCCTGTTCTGTTTTGGGGTAGACAGACTGGAAGAGTTATTAAGACTTTTCTATTATTTATTTTAAAGATTCTGCCAAGGAGCCAAACCCTTATGGCATAAGCTCTGAAATTACGATTCTGGGTTCCTAAAGAAACAAGTGTGTTATTAGAGGTTGGAGGTAAAAGTTTACACTCTTATTTTGAGTATATTAAACAAGAGACCCAGAAATGCCCAGGTCCTGCACTGCCAAGCATCGTCCTACTCAGTTGGCTCTAACCACGTGAAAAGAAAACCCAAAATGCAAAACAACGTTCTACTTCGTTAACAGCTGTACAAACACTTGATACTCCTACAAAGAGGGAAGTGGTCCCTACCTGGACTGGAGAATGTAGTTTCTGCCTCAGGTGTAGGCAAGATCTCATTTCTTTTGCCCAAATAATAGGGCCCTGAGACACTGGAAGCCACATGGAATGGAAGGGAGGAAGGTGTTGAGCCTGCCCCAGGTATAGGATACTTACCACCAGAAAACATACTGTCACCCGGGCACAGTGGCTCACGCCTGTAATCCCAGCACTTTGGGAGACCAAGGTGGGCGGATCATCTGAGGTTAGGAGTTTGAGACCAGTCTGACCAACACAGTGAAACTCCGTCTCTACTAAAAATACAAAATTAGCCAGGTATGGTGGTGCATGTCTGTAATCCCAGCTACTCGGGAGGCTGAGGCAGGAGAATTGCTTGAGCCTGGGAGGCAGAGGTTGCGGTGAGCTGAGATTGTGCCATTGTACTCCAGCCTGGGCAACAAGAGTGAAACTCCACCTCAAAGAAAGAAAGAAAGAAAACATATTGTCTATAGGCACAAACTTTAAGGTACAGTAATCTTGCTGATTAGCAACACTATCCCGACTAATAATCTGTGCTATAAACAATAAAATTAGTACCATCATATGCAGGCAACAAATGAACAGAGACTTAAAGTTATGGGGAAAGGGAGGAAGTGCCTTCTTTTCCTTTTCTCACATACTAAAAAAACATTTAGGAGAAGTGATTAAATCTCAGAAATGCAATTATTGAGTATGTTCACCTCCTTCAAAAGTAAAAAGGGCAGCCAAGTATGGTGGCTCACACCTGTAATCCCAGCACTTTGGGAGGCCAAGGCAGGCAGATCACAAGGTCAGGAGTTCAAGACCAGCCTGGGCAACATGGTGAAATCTCATCTCTACTAAAAATACAAAAATTAGCTGGGTGTGGTGGCCCTCACCTGTAGTCCCAGCTACTCGGGAGGTTGAGGCAAGAGAATCGCTTGAACTCAGGAGGCAGAGGTTGCAGTGAGTCGAGATCAGGTCACTTCACTCTAGCCTGGCAACAGAGTGAGACTCTGTCTCAAAAAAAGAAAAAGAAAAAAGTGAAAAGGACAATGGAAGCCTGCAATTAAAAGCACTTATAGGCTTTAAGGATGGATGTCAAGGAATACTGTGGCTTGAAAATACAAAGTCCTATTATAAAAGGAGACTTTCCTATAGTTAGAATATGAAGATGAATGTTTTGGTTGGAAGGGATATACTTTAAAAGCTAAACTCAGACAAAATTAAGGGAGAGTAGTCTGTGGCATTACATGGAGAATGCCATTGTCCCAAAGATGAAAGGAAAAAAGTAAACATTATGAAAGGGAGAAGACTAGAAGAAAAATATGTCAAAAGTGGATGACACAAAGATGATTGAAAAACTCAGAATTTATCAGTTAATCCTAAGCAAGTCATAAATGAAAGGGTACTAGCCTTTCATTCAGTCAATCATTCAACCACATTTATCAGGTGTCTACTTTTGTGCCACATACTGGTAAGTGTTAAGGATAAAACAAGCCAACAGGCACACTGTCTCACATCTGTAATCCCAGCACTTTGGGAGGCTGAATGGGGAGGATTGCTTTGGCCCAGGAGTTTGAGACAAGCCTGGGCAACATAGGGAGATCCCAACTCTACAAAAAATTTGAAAATTAGCTGGGTATGGTGGCACAGGCCTCTGGTCCCAGATACTTGGGAGGAGGATGGCCCGGGCCCAGGAGGTAGAGGCCGCAGTGAGTTGTGATCACACCATTGCACTCTAGCCTGGACAATAGAGTGAGACCCTGTCTCAAAACAAAGAACAAACAAACAAAAGCTAGAGTAGGAGAGTGGATGGGCCAGACACTGTTTCTTCAGTGTAACAACAGGATTTTGTGATGGATGAAACTCCTAGAAGGAGATCCTTGAATAAGAGAAGGGTGTTCAGACAGATGCCTCAAAGATGCCACCTAATCATGATCATGATGATGAAGACGACCCAGCAAGGGCTCTGAGAAGAAGCAAAGTAGGACCAGGAAAATAGGGTGACACAGAAGGCAAGGGAACTGTTGCAGGGAGGAAGTGGTTACCAGTATCAAAAGCTGCCAAGGTATCAAGAAAGATGAGGATTTAAAATGTCCTTTGAATTTAGTGACATGGAAATAATTCAAACCACAACATGAGTCATTCCAGTGGAGGAAGGAGGTATAAACAATGAGGAAACGGGTTCAATCTTAAGACAGTGGAGCAAGATGGTGGAATAAATGTCTCTACTGATCACCCTTCCCAACCTCCCCAGCAGCCCCCCACAACCCCACAAGGTCACCAATTTAACTACTATTTATACTAGAAAACACCTTTATAAAGATTAAAATTCAGAAAGGAAAACTGGATCAAACTCAGCTGATGCCCACCTACAGAGGGGAATTGCCAATTCCTACAATCACCACCACAAGCTAAAGTGCTCTGGGTCTCTAAATAAAATTAAAATGCAGGCTAGACCACAGGAACTGCAACTTTTACATAAGTCCTAGTGCTAAACTGGGCCCAGAATCACTAGACAGCGTGATGCAACCTACTGAGACACCAGCCCGGGCATCTATTGGGACGCTGGCATCACCCCTCCCCTAACCCCAGGCTGCACAGTTCACAGCTCCAAAAGAGACACCTTCCTTCCACCTGAGGAGAGGAGAGGGAAGGGTGTTGAGGATTTTGTCTTGGATCTTGAATAGCAGCTCAGGCACAACAGGAGAGGGAACCAGTCAGAGTTGTGAAGCCCTCTTTCCAGGACTTACTCCCAGATGACATTTCTAGACATGTCCCAGGCCAGAAGAGAACCTGCTGCCTCGAAGGAAAGGACCCAGTCCTGACAGGATTCATCACCTGCTAACTGAAGAGCCCTTGAGCCCTGGATAAACAGCAGCACTACCCAAGTACTATGTCGAGAGCCTTGGGTGAGTCTCTGAGATTTGCTGGCTTCGGGTGCGACTCAGCACATTCTGGGCTGTGGTGGTTATGGGGTGAGACTCCTTCTGTTTGACAAAAGCAGAGGGAAAAGTAAAGGGGCCTTTATCTTACATCTTAGGTACCAGCTCGGCCACAGTACAGTAGAGCACCAAGTAGGCTCTTAGGGATCCCTGATTCTAAAACTAAGCTCTTGGAAATCATTGCTGGACCTGCCTTGGGCCAGCAGGGAGCTCACTGCCTGGAAGGATGAGTCCCAGGCCAGGTAGCTCTCACCACAAGCTGACTGAAGAGCCCTTGTACCCTAAGGAAATATCCACAGTAGTCTCAGTACTCCCTGTGAGACTGTGGTGGTGGTGCCAACAGGGTGAGGCTCCTCTGCCTTTGGAAAAGGGGAGGGAAGAGTGGGAAGGACTGTATCTGTGGTTTGAGTGTCAGCTCAACTACAGTATAATAGAACACTAGGTAGACTTCCAAGATTTTTGACTGTAATCTCTAGTTCCCAGATGGCACCACTGGACCTGCTCAGGGCTGGGATGACTCACCACCATGAAAAGAAGGACACAGGCCTAGCTGGCTTTGCCACCTCCTTATTGTAGAGCCCCAAGGTCTTGAGCAAACATAGTCAGTAGTCAGGGAGTGATTACAGCAGGCCTTGGGTGAGACCGAGTGCATTGCATGCTTTACGTCTGACCCAAACAGTCATAGTGATGGTGGCCACAGGGGTACTTGTATAACTCCACCTCCAGCATCAGGTGGCTCAGGACAGAGAGAGAGAGAGAGAGAGAGAGAGAGAGAGAGAGGAGACTCCATTTGTTTGGAAAAAAGTAAGGGAAGAGAACAAGAATCTATGCCTGAAATCCAGATAATTCTCCCAGATCTTATCAAAGACTATCAACATAGTACCTGTACAAGTCTGCAAGAACCACAGCATTACTGACCTTAGAGTGCCCCCTAAAGCAGATACAGCTTAGATCACAACCCTCAAGTCTTTTCAAACATCTGGAAAGCTTTTCCAAGAAGGATGGGTACAAAGAAGCCCAGACAGTGAAGACTACAATATATGCCTAATTCTTCAATGCTCAGGCACAGATGAACAGCTACAAGGATCAAGACATTCCAGGGAAGCATGACCTCACCAAATGAACTAAATAAGGCACCAGGGACTAATCCTAGAGAAACATAAATATATGACATTTCAGACAGAAAATTCAAAATAGCTGTTTAGAGGAAATTCAAATAAATTCAAGATAACACAGAGAAAGAATTCAGAATTCTATCAAATAAATTTACAAAGAGATTGAAATAAAAAGAATCAAGCAGAAATTCTGGAGCTGAAAATGCAATTGGCATGCTGAAGAATGCATTAGAGTCTTTTAGTAGTAGAATCGATCAAGCAGCAAAAAGAAATAGGGAGCTTGAGGACAGGCTACTTGAAAATATACCGTCAGAGGAGACAAAAGAAAAAAGAATAAAGAACGATAAAGCCCACCCACAGGATCTAGAAAATAGCCTCAAAGGGGCAAATCTAAGAGTTATTGGCCTTAAAGAGGAGATAGAGAGAGAAAGACAGAGGTAGAAAGTTTGTTCAAAGGGATAATAACAGAGAATTTCCCAAACCTAGAAAAAGATACCAATATCCAAGTATAAGACGTTCTAGAACACCAAGCAGATTTAGCCTAAAGAAGATTACTTCAAATAATTTTAAAAAACAAACTCCCAAAGATCAAGGATAGAGAAAGGATTCTAAAAGCAACAAGAGAAGAAAAACAAATAACATACAATGGAACTCTAGTACATCTGGCAGCAGACTTTTCAGTGGAAACATTACAGGCCAGGAGAGAGTGGCATGACATATTTAAAGGGCTGAAAGAATAAAACTTTACCTTAGAATAGTGTATCCAGTGAAATATCCTTCAAGCATGAAGGAGAAATAAGGACTTTCCCAGGCAAACAAAGCTGAGGGGTTTCATCAGCACTAAACCTGTTCTACAAGAATTGTTAAAGGGAGTTCTTTAGTCAGAAAGAAAAGGACATTAATGAGCAATATGAAATCACTGGAAGGTACAAAACTCACTGGTAATAGTAAGCACACAGAAAAACAAAGGAAGTTATAACACTGTAACTGCGATATATACACTATTCTTATCATAAGTAGAAAGACCAAATAATGAACTCATTAAAAACAAGAACTACAACAATGTTTCAAGGCATAGACAGTAGAAAAAGATATAGACAGAACAAAAATTAAAAAGTGGAGGGAATGCAATTAAGGTATAGGGTTTTTATTAGTTTCCTTTTTGTTTGTTTGTTAAACAGTGTTAAGTTGTTATCAGCTGAAAATAACGGGTTATAGATTGTATTTGCAAGCTTCACGGTAACCTCACAAAGCAAAATGCATACAACAAATACACAAAAAAAATAAAAAGCAAGAAACTAAATCATATCACCAGAGAAAATTACTTCGCTAAAGAAAGACAAAAAGGAAAGAAAGAAGGAATAGAAGAAAACAAAACAACCAGAAAACAAATAACAAAATAGCAGGAGTAAGTCTTACTTATCAATAATAACAGGGAATGTAAATGAACTAAACTCCCTAATTCGAAGACACAGAGTAGCTGAATTTAAAAAAAAAAAAAAAAAAAAGAGACTCTGATCTGTTGCCTACCAGAAACACACTTCACCTGTAAAGGCACATATAGACTAATGAAGAAAGTGAAAAAAAATATTCCATGCCAATGGAAACCAGAAAGAACAGGAGTACCTATAGTTATATCAGACAAAATAGATTTCAAGACAAAAACTATATGAAGAGACAAATGATGTCACTATATAATAATAAAGAGGTCAATTCAGCAAGAGAATATGACAATTGTAAATATCTATGCACCCAACACTAGAGTACTCACATATATACAGGAAATATCAGAGCTAAAAAGAGAGATAGACCCCAATACAATAATAGCTGGACTTCAACATATGTGGTACATATGCACAATGAAGTACTGTTCAGCCATAAAAAAAAGAGAATGAGATCCTCCCATTTGCAATAACATGGATGAAACTGGAGGTCATTATGTTAAGTGAAATAAGCCAGAGACAGAAAGACAAACATTGCATGTTCTCACTTACCTGTGGGTTGTAAAAATCAAAGCAATTGAACTCACGGACACAGAGAATAGAAGGTTTGTTATTCAGAGACTGGGAAGGGTAGTGGCTGGGGTTGGTGCAGGGGGTGGTGACAGGGGAGGTAGATAGTTAATAGACACACAAAAAATAGAAAAAATGGAGAAGGCCAGGATCAGTGGCTCAGGCCCGTAATCTCAGCACTTTGGGAAGCCAAGATGGGTGCATTACTTGAGCTCAGGGGTTCGAGACCAACCTGGGCAACACGGTGAAACCGTATCTCTACAAAAAACATACAAAATAATTAGCCAGGCATGATTTGTGCACACCTGCAGTCCCAGCTACTCAAGAGGCTTAGGTGGCAGGATGGCTTCAGCCCCAGAGGCAGATATTGCAGTGAGCCAGGATCATTCCACTGCCCTTCAGCCTAGGCAACAGAGTGAGACCCCATCTAAAAAAAAAAAAAAAAAAAAAGATGAATGAATAAGACCTACTATTTGACAGCACAACAGCATGATTAAAGTCAATAATAATTTAATTGTACATTTAAAAATAGCTAAAAGAGTATAATTGTATTGTTTGTAATACAAAGGATAAATGCTTGAGGAGATGGAGACCTCATTTTCCATGATGTTATCATTATGCACTGCATGCCTGTATCAAAATATCTCATGTACCACATAAATATATACACCTACTATGTACCCACAAAAATTAAAAACAGTAAGACAGTGGCGAGGAAATGAAGACGGTGAGTATAGACAATGCTTAAAATGTTTTGGAGAAGTTTGACTATGAAGGGGAGAACAACAGCAAAGGAGTTAGTGAAGTCTAAGGAGGGCTTTCTGATCTCTTCTCTAGCCTCTCAAATGATGGGAAAGACTTGGGCACATTTACATGCATATAAGAATCCTCTGGGTCAAGGAGAGAGTTTAAAGATGCAGGAGAAAACACTGGAGAATCTATTGACAGTAGGAGGAAATGGGATGCGGGCACAGATGGATTAGTCTTTGAAAGAACACGAACACCTCTTCTGCCTAATGGCAGGTGAGGAGGATAGACCATTTGTATGGATTTTGATAGGCCTGAGGGCTTGGTAGAGTAAATCAAGGTACTTATTCCTTGATGGCTTCAATTTCAATGGGAAATAGGAGATGAAGTCATAGGAGAATGAGGAGTGAGGCGAGGCTGCAAAGGGCCAGGGTTGACTAATCAAAGATAGTAGACAAAATTGAAGGACACTGTCTATGAAGAAGATGAGGACAGGATCTACGCACATTGATATACTTGGTTACAGCTCAAAGATCAGAGGCACACTACAAAATAAGCACGTGGACCTAGAAGCACATCAATATTTATATGTCATACTGATGCTCTTGGTTCTAATAGTCTTCAAGAGTTTAAGTTCTTAGTGGCATAGAATCCAAGACATGCACCCTTTCATTCTTTCATTCATTTATCAAATTTTTGTTGAGCATCAGTCATGTAGCAGGTACTGTGCTTGGTGCTTGGAGGATATGGCTGTGAACAAACTAGACTAAGGCTGGGAGCCTCAGGGACCTCTATTCACATGATCATGACATGAATTGTGCCCACGGAGCTGGAATGGTGTCAGTGCATGGAACTGGAAAGTCTCTCCTTTCAAGGAGTTCCCATAATGGTGGATAGGAAGGCTGGCTGGGATGGAGAAAAATAAGCTGTATTAGTCCATTTCACACTGCTATAAAGAAATACTTGAGACTGGTAATTAATAAGGAAAAGAGGTTCAATGGACTCACAGTTCCGCATGGCTGGGGAGGCCTCAGGAAATGTACAATCGTGGCAGAAGTTAAGCAAAAACAGCCTTCTTCACATGGAGGCAGGAGAGAGAGTGAGTGCAAGCAAGTGCAAGCGGACACTTACAAAACCATCAGATCTCGTGAAAACTCTTTCCCCATCATGAGAACAGCATGGAGGAACTGCCCCCATGATCCAATCACTTCCCCTCCCTTGACATGAGGGGATTACAATTTGAGGTGAGATTTGGGTGGGGACACAAAGCCAAATGATACCATAAGCTAACAAACAAATGTGATAATGTTGAAGTCTTGATACATTTTATAAGAGAAAAAAAGCAAATGAGGAAATAGAAAATAATGGGGCAGTGGGGATGCAGGGCGGCTAGGAAAAGCCTTGCTGAGGGTTAACACTGGGGCTGAGAAATAAAAAGCCACAGGAAGACGCAGGGAAAAGCCTGGAGGCAGAGGGAATGGTATGTGCTAAGATGAAAAAATAAGGAGTCCTGAATGACTGGATACAGTGAGCAAGAGGTCAGCAAGGTAGGTGGGCTAGATCCCGTGAGGCCTTTCAAGCCATTTTAAGGAGTTTGGATTCTATTCTAAGTGTGATGGAAAGCTGTCGATGTTACTAAGAGAAGCATAAATGTTGTGATTTACAGATTTAAAGAATCACTCTGGCTGCCGGGTAGAAAAATGGATTGGAGGGAGATGATCAGAGAGGCCACTTAGGAGGCTACTGAATAAATAATATAAGTGAGAAGACAGTAGCTAAGACTAGGGTGTGAGTGGAGAGAAGTGAATCCATTTGGGATCTGTTTTAGTGACAGACCAACCGGATGTCTTGTTAAATTAGTCATTGCAGATGGGCAGTAAACAAAAGTGGAAAATCAGGGCTGAGTCCTAGTTTGTAAGTTGAGCAAATGGGTTGAATGCTGATATCATCTGATGAGATGAAAAATAGTGGGGCAGAAGTAGGTATTGGGAAAAGTGCAGAGACTCACATTGCACATATTAGTTTGAAACGCCGACTAAACATGGATCTACAGGTCCAGAGCTTCAGGGACAGGTCTGGGTTAGAGGTTTGGAAATCATCAACAGAGAGATAGTATTTTAAGCTCAAGGTACAAGGAGATCAGCTGGAGAGAGAATGCGCATAGAAAAGAAAAGAGGTCCTGGACAGAGTTCTATAGCATGCTGACTTCAGAGATCAGCTAGAGGAGGAGCCAGCAAGGAAGACTGAAAAACGAGGGCAGAGAGGTAGAGGAAAACCTCAGAGATGGCAATGTCCAGACTCCAAGAGGAGTGTGTGTTTAGAGAGGAAGAGCGGGCAAGGGACTGAGAGAATTCGAAGCAGAGGATGGAAAGGGCACCATTTATTTTGCAACATGACGATTATTGGTGATATTAAAAAACTGATTCAGTGGAGTGATAGAAACAGAGGTATTGGGGAGGAAAAATAATTTTCCCTCAATCCCTCATAGATCTTAGCTGGGATATCTTTAACAAAAAAACAGACTAACGAAAAAACAAACAAGTTTACTAATATATGCAGCGCACATCACCTGGGAGAAATCTCAGTGAAAAGTAACTCAAATCAATGACTTATACAGCACGTACAGCATCTTGAACAAAGAATAATACATTTGTAGAGAACTGACAAAGAAAAGCAACTTTAGACTTCTAAGGAAAGGTAAATGTGTTGGAGGAAACTAACAGAATAAAGTTTGTTTGCAGATTCCTCTGGTGCCATGTTTGGGCTTGTAAGAGTCTAGAGTGGTCTCCAGTAAAGGAGAATTTATATCCTATATTTAGGCAGAAAAGGAGGTTGGATAGAGAGAGCTTTTTCTCTGCTGCGTCTTAATTGCCTTCAGCTCAAAACTAATTTTTATGTCAAAGAACCAGTCTTGATTCAGCTACAATGCAGATGTGAAAAAAAGCAGCATATTTTGAGGTGACACGTTTTCTTCAATGCAAATTTGGGGGTGAGTTTTAAAGTAACAGAAAATTGAGAAAGTAGAGATATTGCATATAGGCCTTTCATTTGAGTGGTTTCGTGTTTAAGGTAACCACAGAAATAAAAACGTAGGGAGATACATGATCAAGAGAGACTTATTTCTTTATATATTTAAACGGGAGATAGTAGAGTCTGTTTATATGGTGATGGTAATGATATGGAACCTAAAAATAAAGAGTTATCTTTCTTTTTTTTTTGAGACAGGGTCTTGCTCTGTCACCTAGGCTGGAGTACAGTGGCATGATTATAGCTCACTGCAGCCTCAACCTCTCAGACTCAAGCGATTCTCCCACTGCTGCATCCCAAGTAGCTAGGACAACGGGTGAATGCTACCATGCCCAGCTAAGTTTTAAAAGTCTTTTGTAGAAAGGGGGTCTCCTCATGTTGCCTAGGCTGGTCTTGAGCTCCTGGGCTCAAGCAATTCACCTGACTTGGCTTCCCAAAGTGCTGGGATTACAGGCCTGAGCCACCACCCCTGGTCAATAGTATATCTTTTCATAGGTGTAGGGACACTTTCTTCATTTGCTTACTAATTTCTTATATTTGTTTTGCTTTATTTTAAAGATGGTCTTGCTCTGTTGCCCAGCCCTATCTGAACTCTTGGCCTCAAGTGATCCTTGACCTCTCAAACCAAAGCACTGGGATAGAGGCATGAGCTACTACACCCAGCCTAAATTCTTCCTTTTCTTTTGAGACAGAGTCTCACCCTGTTGTCCAGGCTAGAGCGCAGTGACACAATCACAACTCACTGCAGCTTTCACCTCCTGGGCTCAAGCGATCCTCCCACCTCAAACTCTCAAGTAGCTGGGACTACAGGGGCACACCACCATACCCAGCTAATTTTTTGTATTTTTGGTGGAGACAGGGTCTTACCATGTTGGCCAGACTGATCTCAAACTCCTGGATGCCAGTGATCCACCCACCCTGGCCTCTCAAACTGCTGGGATTACAGGCATGAGAGCCACTGGACCAGGCCTAAATTCTTAGTGAATTATTTGTTGAATTTAGTTCAAGGGAGAGGAAGGTTTACAGTGACACCTCCCTGGCACCAGATGGCAATGTTCAGCTGCTGTTCTGTTCTCTGTCACCTCAGAGCACCCTCTTAAGAGCTAGTAGATAAAATGCACTTCTGTCCTTCCAAGGTGGACTGAGTTGGCCCTAGGGCAATTGAAATTGTAGATGACTTTCTGGTTTGGCTCTTTTAGTGGAATTGCAACTCCTGGGAAAGAATAGAGGGTTTATGCATTTAAAGAAGACATTGTCTTACAAAGGACAAAGGGTAGGGAACATTTCTCAGAATGGATTTGGGAGTCAGCAGTTTACCTGCCACCCAAAACTAGGAGGAACCAGCTAGACAATAACTAACACTAAAAATGACGGAGAAGCCTAGCGTGTTTATAGGAAACACTGAACAAGTGTTGCAGGATGAAGGCAGCTGTGAGGACTGGCCTCTTGGCCTGTGGATTTCCAGTGAATCACAAGTGGCAGCAGCACCTCTAGGCTGGCAAATTCACCTCGTGCTGTCACTGCTGGTTTCCCTACGGCCTCTGACTCTCCGCCCTAGTTGTACTGAAATAATCTCTGACTCTCCGCCTTAGTTGTACTGAAATAATCTCTGACTCTCTGCCCTAGTTGTACTGAAATAATCGCTCAAATCACATCCTTCCTTTCTTACATCCTGGCCCAGATCTGACCTGGGAAGGGCTTCCATCCGATCAACACAATAACCCAAGCAACCCCACCCCCTTATTGACTAATATTGATAGTATTTCTTTAAATATGTTTGTGACCGACTTACTCTAGCCTCTTGTGTCTTTCTACATGTATAAAATGGTTACAGCCTTCCGACAAGCCAATCCTATCCTTGAAAATTGATGTGTATTTCTTCTGGCTTGGCAAGGGCTTCTCCTACTTCCTCCTGAATCTTTGGAATTATCCCGGTGAGGAATCTTTTAAACAAATATTTCCCTCTTATATTTTCTTTTTTTTTCCCTCTGTTCTTCCTAATAACCATGAATCAACCAAAATCCCCCTTACATTTTCCATAGTGTTTACTCATGCTTAGGTCTCCTTTGCTTTGAAAAGTGTCCTTGTCTGTTGCACCTCCAAATTACTGTCTTATTTCTTGCTTTCCTTTCCCTGGCAAACCTCCCTTTTTCTTCTTTAACTCTTGAAAATCTGTTTTCAGTCAGCTCTAGAATTGTCCTCTGCAAGGTTAAGAGTAACTTTTGCCAGTCACTATTTTCCTGAACTTTTCTGTGTCATTTGATATTGTTGACCAACCTTTCTTTCTTAAAATAATTTCTTTCTTTCCTATTTTTTTTTTTTGGCTTGCCTAACTAATCTGATTATTTTCTCAGCTCTGATCCTTTCTTCTCTGTTACCCTAGATAACTCGTCTTCCTGTTTCTGCCTTTGGGAAACAGTAACCCAAGGGGCGCCTCATCTGGGGACTCTGGGCCATCCATTAGGTCTCACCTCTATATTAATGACTTCTCTGTGTGATCTGACCCTCTCAGGTTAAATAACCCTCTCAGGGTTATTTATCTGATTGCCCTCTAAATATTTCCACTGAACATGATGCTTCCACCCCAATTCAGTATTTCTTTTTAAAAACTCCTCATCTTTACCTGGCTCCCTGAAATCATCTCCTTCAAACTTCCATTTCCCTGTCCAGGAGTTCCAACTGTTCTTCCAGTCACCTCAATGTAAAAACTTCGAAGCATTTATGATCTCCTTTTTTTAGACCTAAGTTTTAGTCCCAGTTCTTCCACATACCAGCTGTGTGGCTTAGGACAAGTTGTGTAACCAGATAACCAATCTGGCCATCAGTGAACTATTAATCAAGGATAGTAATTAAAACTAAGGGTTATTGTAAGGAAAATTTAAAGTGTCTTGCGCAGCACCTGGAACATCAAAAATGCTCAGAAACATTTTATTAATACTATTTTTGAAATCCCCTGCATCTTCTACCCCCTTTTATTTACCTTGACAGAGAAAGGTTTTTTTCTTACATTTAAGTTATGAACAGATTCCAAACCAACCTTTCAGATTCTAGTCCCTAGCTCTTTCAAACCGTCATGCATGTTTTTACCCGATTAATCTTATTTGAACATTGCTTTCATAATATTACTACCACATACCAACTTTTTTTTTTTTTCAGATGGAGTCTTGCTCTCTTGACCAGGCTGGAGTGCAGTGGTGCAATCTTGGCTCACTGCAACTTCCACCTCCCGGGTTCAAGCGATTCTACTGCCTCATACTCCGGAGTAGCTGGGATTACAGGTGTGTGCCACCACGCCTGGCTAATTTTTGTATTTTTAGTAGAGACAGGGTTTCACCACATTGGCCACGTTGGTCTCGAACTCCTGACCTCATGATTCGCCTGCCTCAGCCTCCCAAAGTGCTGGGATTGCATGAGCCACCACAACCAGCCCACACACCAACTTTTAAATGGCTCCTTTTTCTTTTTTTTTTTTAACCTGAGAGTCTAAACTTCTGTTCTTCCTGGTCTGGCTTCACTCTGTGCTCACCAACCCCAAGCATGTCCTTGGCACTTTTTCCTTTCTTCTCCTGGCTGGTGAATACTCCATACTCACTTCTGCCTCTTGATTTTCCCATGCGACTTGTCTTGATAGGCCTCCATCTACTCCTTTGTCTGCTTAGCTTTATCGTCTTCAGAAAACATATCATGACTTTGTTAATTACCTTCTTACAGAGTCTAGACTATCACAGTCCTCAGAATGGAGCTGTACTTCACAATTTAGCTTTTTATTTTTGCTCCCTTTTATCCCTTTTGATTTCTTTATTCCTTTACTATGACATAATTCACATACCATAAAATTCAGCGTTTTCAAGAATACAAGTAAGTGGTTTATAGGAGTAGTCCCCAACCTTTTTTGGCACCAGGGACCATTTCGTGGATGATGATTTTTCCACACACTGAGGTGTGCAAGGTGGGGTGAAGGGATGGTTAGGGGATGAAACTGTTCCATCTCAGATCATCAGGCATTAGATTTTCATAAGGAGCATTCAACCTAGATCCCTTGCAGGTGCAGTTCACAGTAGGGTTTGCACTCCTATAAGAATCTAATGCCAGGCTGGGCACCGTGGCTCATGCCTACAATCCCAGCACTTTGGGAGGCCAAGGTGGGTGGGTCACGAGGTCAAGAGTTCAAGACCATCCTGGCCAACATGGTGAAACCCCATCTCTACTAAAAAATATACAAAAAACTTAGCTGGGCGTGGTGGTGAGCACCTGTAATCCCAGCTACTCAGGAGGCTGAGGCAGGAGAATCATTTGAATCCAGGAGGTGGAGATTGCAGTGAGCCAAGATCTCACCATTGTACTCCAGCCTGGGCGACAGGGTGAGACTCCATCTCAAAAAAATAAATAAATAAATAATCTAATGCCACAACTGATCTGACGGGAACTGGAGCTCAGGTGGTGATGATCATTCCCCCACCACTCACCTCCTGCTGTGCAGCCCAGTTCCTAACAGGCTATATACTGCTACCGGTCTGTGATCCAGGAGTTGGGGACCCCTGGTTAATAGTATATTCACAGAGTTGTACAAACATCACCAGTATCTAATTTCAGAGCATTTTTATCACCCTCAAAATAAACATTGCACCTATTAGTAGTACTTCCCATTCTTTCCTCACCACTTTCCCCGCTGCCCGCAGTTCCCAACAACCATTCATCTGTTTTCTATCTCTATGGTTTTGCCTATCTGGATATTTTAGGTGAGTAGAATCATATAATTCTTGACCTTTTGTATTTAGTATCATTCACTTAGCATGATTTCAAGTTTATCCACTTTTGTGGCATGTATTGGTACTTAATTCTTTTCTTAGGCTGAACAATCTTCTTCTCTCTCCCTCTTCCTTCCTTCCATCCTTTCTCTCTTTCCTTACTTTTTTTCTCTCTCTCTCTCTTTGTTTCCTTCCTTCCCTCCCTCCCTCCCTCCCTTCTTTCTTTGTTTCTTTCTTTCAAGATGGAGTTTCACTCTTGTTGCCCATGCCAGAATGCAATGGTGCAATCTCAGCTCACTGCAACCTCTGCCTCCTGGGTTCAAGGGATTCTCCTATCTCAGCCTCCTGAGTAGCTAGGATTACAGGCATGCGACATCAAGCCCAGCTAATTGTGTATTTTTATTAGAGATGCGGTTTCACCTTTTGGTCAGGCTTGTCTCGAACTCCTGACCTCCGGTGATCCTCCCACCTAGGCCTCCCAAAGTGCTGGGATTACAAGTGTGAGCCACCACACCTGGCCAAACAATATTTCATTGTATAAATATACTATATTTTCTTTATTCACTAATTGAAAGACATTTGGGTTGTTTTCATGTTTTAGACATTATGAATATTCGTGTATGTTCAAGTTTTTATGTGGCATATGTTTTCAATTCTCTTGTTTATATACCTAAGAGTAGAACTGGTGGATTATGTGATGTCTTAATCTGTGCGGCTACAACCAAATACCACAAACTGGGTAGCTTATAAACAATAGAAATCTGCTTCCCACACTTCTGGAGACTGGAAAGTCCAAGATCAGGAGTCCAGCAGATTTGTGTCTGGTGAGGGCTGCTTTCTAGTTCATAGTTGGCACCTTCTAGCTGTGTCCTAACATGATGGGAGGGACAAATGAGCTCCTTTAGGCCTCTTTTATAAGGGTGCTACCCCCTTATTAAAGAGATTAATGATCTAATCAAAGGCCTTCACCTCTGTTTTTAATTTAAAAAGAAAATGTAAGTTTGTTTTTAGAGACAAATAAAAACAACAAAATTTTTTTAAAATCTGTTTTTAGGGCCTCACTCTGTCACCCAGGCTTTGGAGTTCAGTGGCATGATCACTGCTCAATACAGCCTCAAACTCTTGGACTTGCCCAGGTGCTGTGGCTCATGCCTACAATCCCAGCACTTTGGGAGGCTGAGACAGGCAGATAACTTGAGGTCAGGAGTTCAAGACTAGCCTGGACAACATGGTGAAACCTTGTCTTTACTAAAAATACAAAAATTAGCCAGGCATGGTGGCATGTGCCTGTAGTCCGAGCTACTTGGGAGGCTGAGGTAAGAGAATCACTTGAGCACAGGAGGCGGAGGCTGCAGAAAGCCAAGATTGCGCCACTGCACTCCAGTCCGGGTGTCAGAGTGAGATCTTGTCTTAAAAAAAAAAAAAAAGAAAGCAAAAAGAAATCCTAAACTCCAGCGATCCTCCCACCTCAGCCTCCTGAGCAGCTAGGACTACAGGTGCCCACTTTCATGCCCAGGTAATTTTTTACTTTTATTTTTGCAGAGACATGATCTCACCATGTTGCCCAGGCTAGTCTCAAACTCCTGGGCTCAAGCGATCCTCCCACCTAGGCCTCCCAAAGTGCTGAAATTATAGGCATGAGCCACTGTGCCAGGCCTTCCCCATCTCTTAATATCACCACCTTGGGAGTTAAGATTTCGACATATGAATTTTGGGAGGACACATTCAGACCATGGTAACTATGTATGTACTAACTATATAGGCACTGCCAAACTGTTTTTGAAAGCAACTTATCATTTGCTTTCCCACCAGCAACGTATAGGGGTTGCAATCATTCCACATTCTAGCCAACACTTGTTTCTGTCATCTTTTTTTATTATAGTCCTTCTAGTAGGATGTGAAGTGTTATCTCATTGTACCTTAATTTGCATTTCCCTGCTGATAAATGATGTTAAGAATATTCTGTGTGGCCATTTGTATATCTTCTTTGGACAACTGTCCATATTTTTTGCCCATTTTTAGTTGCATTATTTGTCTGATGTTATTGTTGAATTGTAATAGCTCTTTATTTTTGATACAAGTCACTGAAAAGATATATGATTTGCAAATAGTCTTCCCATTCTATAAGTTGCTTTTTCACGTTTTTGTTGCTGTCCTTTGAAATATAACTATTTTAAACTTTGATAAAATCCAACTTAACTTTATTTTTTCCTTTGTTGCTTATGCCTTGATGTCTTATCTAAGAAACCATGGCCTAATCCAAGATCATAAAGGTTTAGTCTTATGTTTTCTTCTAGGAATTTTATAGTTTTAGACCTTACATTTAAGCCTATGCTCTATTTTTAGTTAATTTGTGTATATGTTGTGAAGCAGGGGTCTAATGTCTTTTGTATGCGGCTGTCCTCTCTGATGTTTTAAATATAAGCCTCCTGCATTAGATAGACGTTCCTTAAGAATTTTTGACATGTGTTATACATTTACATGGCTGTCTCAGTGCCCTACACTGTGCTAGACACACAGTTACTGTGTGTTTGTATGTGTGAACATTTGATATTTTTGTTGAGGTTAAGAATGTTTCACAAAATGTCCTAGTGTTCAAACTTAAGTCGGGGGAAAATAAAAGTATCCCCAAGCATGGTTGGGGATATAAAACTTTCTGTAACTAGAGTAGTAAATGTAAGCAGTGCATTTCTTTCCCCTTAAAGATTTCATTGTTATGTCAGAGCTCTTCTTTGGTCTGTGAAAACAGCCATATTCCTAGCAAATTTTCCTTGTTTCTGTTTGCCAGTCCTTTTCTTGCTAATCATGGTGACTGCCCATTTCTATCAAAGAAGTGGCTTTTGCAATCTCCCTTCCTGTTTAGATCACACTCTATGCCCCTGGATTTCTACCTCTTTAGTAGCTTAATTGGTTTGGCAATCCCCAAGACAAAGAGAGAATTCTACCCACCTGGATTTGACAAGAATAATTCATTACATTTCATCTTGCTGGCCTTATGTCACGTTTTCAAGCCCACCCCCCTCCCCTTACACATTGACACTCGTTCAAACCCTCTCTTATTTTCTCCTATCCCCATCCTCTCTCCTTCTTTCAAACTCAGTGGTTATATTTTGAATTGACCTTTTAGAAATATAAAGCACAGTGTAAGAAGGCACAGAGAAAAAGCTAAAGTCAACCTGAGCATTACCAAGCCCGAGGGCTGCATTTGACGGCAGATCTGTGAGGCATCGCTTACTCTAAATCTAAGTCCAGTGCTTGGTACCTTATTTGGATATTACTGTGCTTTCAATGCTTGAGCTGTTCTTCCAAACACTGGCGTACTCGGCTACTTTTTAGTATGATGTAAGTACCACAAGCATTGCATTGTCCTAGTGGTTCTAGCAGGGGATTTCAGATAAGATTCTACATTTGAATACATTCTAAATCTTAGGTAGAAGTAAATATTTAAGTTACGCACTTAAAAGCCTCACTTGATAAACTGGAAAAAAAAAATCCCAGCTTCAGAGAGGTGAGGCTGACTCCTCTAATTTTCAAAACAAGCAACAGCTTGAAATACTCAAAAAGAAGCCTGAAGGGACCAGCTGCACCCATCCTAATCTAATTATTCTTCCACTGGTATTTAACTGAGGGTCCTTGCCTTCCTGTGCATTAATTGCTCAAACATATACTGCTAACTTTCTAAAGATAGTAAAGTGTCTCATAAAGCTATACTTACGCGATTTCAAATGTTAAGAAATGGGGCAGTTATTTACAATATTAAAATCCCCCGCCCCCACTCTCTGTCACTAAATTTAAAGAACATTCATAGAAGTGGATTCAGGAAAGCACGGTAGTTAGAGTAGTCCGTGCTGTGGCGGGGATTGTTCAGAAAGTAACTCTTACTGTAAAGTGGGAAAATAACTAGAATGTGGAAACCGAGTATAGATGCTTCGCAACTTACCATGGGGTTACATTCTGTAAATTGAAAATATTGTAAGTCAAAAATGCATTGCATAATACCTAACCTACCAAACATCATAGCTTAGCCTAGCCTATCTTAAATGTACTCAGAACATTTACATTAGCCTTCCAGTTGGGCAAAATGATCCAATATGAAGCCCATATTATAGTAAACTGTTGACTCTCTCATGTAATTTATTGAATACTGTACTGAAAGTGAAAAACAGAATGGTCCTGGGGTATTCAAAGTATGGTGTCTACTGAATGCATATCGCTTTCACACCGTCGTAAACTAAAAAAAAATAATTAAGTCAGGGACCATTAAAAGAGTTTCTGAGCCATGACAGTCGGCTTCAACAATTTTGTCTTAAGGAAAGGGAATATTCAGAATGGGCATAGATATTTTAGGTTCTCAAAAGGCATGTTTAGGAAGCCATAATTTGTTGAAGCTTACTGGAACACGTACAAAGTTCGTAAGATACAATTCTTAGTTTAATTCCCAGTTCCATTTTAAATCTCTACTCAAAAATAATCTCTACTCCACCCCTCTAAGCCTCCCAACCGCCACTCACCTTTTTTTTTTTCTTGTTTTGTGTCACATAATATATGCTATCTCACAGTTTATGCATCCATATACATTCTCATAAATCTTTTGGGGGATAAGGTGGGGGAAATAAATAAGTACATCTTTAAAGTGGGGTTTTCCCATTGAGATTTGCTTTTTTTGTTTTTCTGAGACAGAGTTTCACTCTGTCATCCAGGCTGGAGTGCAGTGGTGTAAACACAGCTCACTGCAGCCTCCAGCTCCTGGGCTCAAGCGATCCTCCCGCCTCAGCCTCCCAGAGTGCTGGGATTATAGGCATGAGCCACTGTACCTGGCCCTTGAGATTTCTCCATGGAACAGAACTGCTGTTTCTTTGACATTTTGTTGGTCTCACACCAGCATGTTTTCCATTTTCTCTGTCTCAAGCTATTGTGAATTTGTGGACAATGAAAATAATTTGAAATCCCTGCTCTTAAAGAACTCGTTTTATTTAGATATATATTTTAAAAATACCAAAGAAACTTCTGAAAATCCTGTCGATAGTTCAGTCAGTAGCTGCTCTTTCCAGTGTCTGTCATCGTGAATGTAATGGCATGTACAGAGAAACTGAAATGCTGGATGCAATTCTAGGTGATGGTGTAAAGTTCTCAAGTTCGTAGAAAATAAAAAATAGAGGCTGGGCGCGGTGGCTCACGCCAATAATCCCAGCACTTTGGGAGGCCGAGGCGGTGGATCACGAGGTCAAGAGATCGAGACCATCCTGGTCAACATGGTGAAACCCCGTCTCTACTAAAAATACAAAAATTAGCTGGGCATGTTGGTGCACACCTGTAGTCCCAGCTACCTGGGAGGCTGAGGCAGGAGAATAGCTTGAACCCAGGAGGCGGAGGTTGCAGTGAGCCGAGATCGCGCCACCGCACTCCAGCCTGGGTAACAAGAGCGAAACTCCATCTCAAAAAAAAAAAGAGAAAAGATAAGAAAATAAAGAATAGAAGGAAAAAAAAAAAAAACTCCCGTGATTTCAAGACCTTCACAGCTTCTTAACATTTTGTTGTATTTCCTTCTAGCCTTTTTCTCTGAATATTAAAAAATATATAAGCTCGTAATTTTACAGCTGCATATCTAGTTCTGCAGTTTTGTGCCCTAACAAGCAATTCCTTATTTTATTAAAAACATTTTTCCATATATTTTCAACACCATATTACATAAACTCCCTCGTCTCCGGATATTCATATTGCTTTCAAGTGAACGATTTGGAACATCCATGAGTAAAAATAATTGGAGAGTAGAGAGACGAGAGACTCAAGGCATCAATTTCTCCATGATGACTAGTTAAAAACACTGTAGTGGTTTTCACTATTTTTTTTTTCTGCCAAGCCTTTGGCATCTGACTAAATTTTGCTGCTTTCAGTCCTTTCTGAGTTCCACCCCTTTCTTGAGGCCTCCTATCTTGTTTCCCAGTTATGTTAATGAACAAAAGGTTATTTGCCTGGTGGGTTCCATTTCCAAGCGTTTGAGACAGTTTGACAGGACGATGAGACCGCGAACCGTAGTCTTTTATCAGGAAAAGGTATTTTAATCTACGCCTTCTTGACGTTTACTTTTTGAGCCCATTAATTTGCTAGCGAGGCAGTTTCTCTGGTTTGCTGTTACTGAACGGAGTCCCCTCGACATTAATGGGGGAAGTGGAAACAAAAGCGGGAAGCAGGAGGACCGTTCTCCATCACTAGTCAGTCTTCGGCAGGTGAAGTTGTTTAGCTCTTCACGGTACCTGCAGACACTGTTCCAGAAGTATGAAAATCCAGGATGTGGCTGAGGGTGGGATGGAGCATGTATCTCCATCTAACAGCTTCAATAGACGGTTAGTTCTAAATTGCGTACACAAATATACAAATACGTACAAAGAGCTCGAGAAGCTGGGGAAACGGTTTCCGAGTAAAACTCGTGGCGCTAAGTTGTGTCTTTCCTTTCCCCTACAGCAAGAGCATCGTCTGTTGGACTTGCATCTGGAGGGAGCTTCCGAAGGGGTTAAGAACGCTTGCAAACTCCTGGGAGTCCAGTAGGAGTTGCTGATGGTGCCGGACATTGCTTGCAAAGCAATTTTTGTGGTTCACCTCCCTCTGGGTTTTCTCATTCTTTTGTGGGACGTTCAAGGAGCCGGTTTGGCCATTTACTTTTTAAAGTTTCTCCATCCCAGACTCCTCTCTCCAGCTCCCGGAGTGCGGCACCTCTCACCGCTCCAAGACTTTTGGTCTCGCTCCAGGCGTGGGGAGGGGGCGGGAGGACTTTGTTCCCCGAAAACGACCTTGCCCTGGGAATTTCCTGGGGCCGTTTCTCAGGGACAAGCCCCCTCCCCCGGCTGCCAGCGCGGACACCCGCCGCGGGGGACCCAGTCCAGCCCAAGCTCCCGCCGCCCACCCGCGCCCCCGGGAAAGGTAGCCCGCGTTCCCCGGCTCCCCCTCCTCAGAGCCCGCAGCCGAAAGCCCGGATGTTGGATTCAATCCCGGCACCGGGTCCTTCATTTCCATAAAAGGGCAGCGCTCCGCTGGGCCGAGATTGCCGCCCCGCCGCGCCCCCCACCGCCCCCGCGCCTCCCCACCCCTCCCGGGACCTGCAGCCCCCTCCCCCGAGCGCGGCGCCGGGAGGGCGGGGGCAGGGGCGAGGCCGGCCAGAGCCGCGCGGGGCGGCGGTGCGGGCGGCGAAGGAGGGAGCCAGCGCGCCCAGCCCAGCCCAGCCCAGCCCAGCCGGGCTCGGACCGAGGGGGCGGGGAGAGGGTGGAGCGCGGGGAGCCAGGCGAGGGGCGGCGAGGACTGGACTCCATTAGTCGCTGCGGCCGCAGGCAGCGCTTGGCCCGCGGAGGAGCCGGACGCGGACGCCGCCGCCCTGCGAGCCGCCATCCCCGCGCCTATTGCCGCGCGAGCCCCGGGCCCGGAGCGCGAGGAGCGCGCGGTGAGGGAGCGGGACTCCGCCGGGACTCGAGGGGGCGCGGCGGGGAGGGGAGCGGGGAGCCCACACGCGCCGGGTCTCGGGGCCGGCTGGCAGGTGAAGCCCGCCGCGGTCCGCTAGGCGGGGACGGTGTGGGGCGGGCGGCGCTGGTGCCTAGGCGCGCTGCGAGGCTAGCGGGGCGAGCGGGGCTCTGGGTCCTCCCGCAGCCCGGGCCGCCGCCGCCGCCCTCCCGAGTTTGCGCGGAAAGCCCCGGGTCCTCCACCACCTCCCAGCCCGCGGCCGACGCTGCGAATTCGGTGGGATTCGCCTTCCTTTGGGGGAGTGACGCTTACGAGAGCCATTTCCTCCGCGCTTGCAGGAAGGAGCCATGGCTCTGGACGGGATAAGGATGCCAGATGGCTGCTACGCGGATGGGACGTGGGAACTGAGTGTCCATGTGACGGACCTGAACCGCGATGTCACCCTGAGAGTGACCGGCGAGGTGCACATCGGAGGGGTGATGCTTAAGCTGGTGGAGAAACTCGGTGAGTAGCATCCCAGCTGCGTCCAAGTAACCACTTCCCAGAATTGGTGGGGGGAGGAAAGAGGCTAAAGGCGGGGGAGGGGCGCATTTGAGAAATCTCGGCATCCCGCAAATGCTTTTTAGAAATGTAAAATCTTTCAGTATTTTAAGCAGATAGACCTGTTCCCCTTTGCATCTTACTTTGTTTTGTTACTCTCTGAATTTTCATATGTAATGATTCGAGCCTCCAGATTATAAACTTAATTGCGTAGTTACGAGGGTCGGGGGGTGTGTGCCGGGGAACTCGTTAATTCTTAACATTCACCGACAGAACAATGAAAGAATGAGAAAAGTGTGTTGGGAGGGTAATATTACAGGGTCCATGGTTATCTGTTTCTTCAACATATCTGAATGTTAGTGACGTTTGGTATAGAGGATGATACAAAATCCATTTAAGAAAAATCTGTGTTGGAAAATGTGCAACTGCTGGCGCCAGTGTGAAGTTTCTGTGGCTGTTCTACGTGGTGGAGTGCATTAAAATGTTCCAGTCATCCACTCTTATAAGGGGTGGGGCAGTGCTTGACAAACTTGGTATCCATAGTCCATGCTCGAGGTAAGCCATTTCGAGCGTTCGGTTTTATATGAATAACAAACCAGTGAAAGAACTTTATGTTAAAAAGCAGACTTTGTTAAGCTAATTTGAAGTTGACAGTATTTGTTTGAGTATATACTGGATTGATAACTGACCCAGTTTGAAGAAATAAGGTATCTTACTGTATGAAGTGTATGAAAAGTGTGCACTACACATTTTGTTTGCGATGAATGAAACCATTTTCATCTGAAAGAGTTGGCCACATCGGTGATTTTATTCTAAGAGAAATGCTCAGAGAAGTGTCTTCCTGCGCTTTAAAGTGCCTTTGTACATAATGCAGTTGTGATAAAGTGATAAGTGTGGCATTGTGTTTTTAGGCTGGAGTTGTTTTTTGTTCTGGTGGAGGGAGGTTGGGGACTTTCTGAGGGGGTTTTCTCGTCTTTTTTCTTTTTAAACACAGCATTCATTTTCAAGCTACGCTGGGAAGATAGGGAGGTGCTTATTTGTCGGGAAATCTATTTCTTACCAAAGGATTTTTGTATGTAAAGGTACTGAAATAGCACTATGATGCAGTTCGCAAAATAAGGCAGAATTCATTTGGGTGGACCTGCTTTGTACCCCTGTTGCAAGTTTTGTTATTAAAGGACCAAACAGAAGCTCCTTATAGCCTCTTCTTTCAGACTGTGCATTGTTTGGCTTCCTGAGATACAGCTCAGGAAAGAATATCCTCCTAGGTAACCCAGTGAAAATTAGATTTTGCTGTATTGATTAGCCATTTAACTGGCAGTTAACAGTATTTTTATCAGATTTGAATAAATCAGTCACTGTTTGCGAAATATTTATGAACTTTTTTAATCCAGCACTGGTATGGGATTATTTAAGAATGAAAACAGCAAATATTTGGATATGTTTTGTTTTCAAAGAAAACAAGCATTTATATCAGAGACTTTCTATTTTATGGTAAATAGACCTTATTAATACATTGGCTTCAATAGGAGATACTTATATTGCAAAAAAAAAAAAAAAAAAAGCTGTTGAAGGTGACTGAGACAACTTGTAGTTCTGAAAAGCCAGGCTGTAGCTAATGAATAAATAATGATTTCTATATTTATTTTGTATTGCTTAGGACTGTTTATTATAGAATCACAGTAATAAATAGAAATATAGAGAATAAACTATGCAAACAGAAATGTTAGTTTGAGTAACTATAATCTTAGTCTTTTAATGCTGATGCACTTTTATTTTTTTATGCAGAGAAAAGAAGCCTAACAAGGTAGGAAATGCTGTGCATATGGAAACCTTACTCTTTTTGAACTGAACTAATACTGATTCCTGTTGTGTTTTGAATTCCAAATAGAAAGTGCCTCCAACTTTCCTGTTTGGTAAAGGTAGAGCTAAGTGATGTTCCTGGTTTTTACAATTAGATTTTGTTGCCTGTTGGCAAGTAAATGGAGGAGAGATTCAGTAGTGCACCATTTAAAACATCCACAAACCAGACTAGTCAAATTAGAAAAGAACTTTGTAATTTTTCAGAGTTGCCAAAAACTGGAATGGCCTGCCTTCTGAAGCCCTGACTTATGTCACTGAAGGTATTAAAGGGCAGATGGATGTCTACTTGCCTAAACAGTGGCTAAAAAGGATCAAAGCAGCTTGCAGAGTCTAGATAAAAGGTGGAGATGGTGGTAAGGTTGGGATGGTACAGAGCCTGGTGTCTCAGGTTTGCAGAGCAGACTCAGGCTACTGTGGCTTTGAAGCAGTTATGAACAGAGGGCACCAGAGCATTCACCTACATTTTCAAACTCCACTGTCTGATATCCTTCTTAATCTCTTGGAAGATATATGAGTACCAAAAGCATTATATTTTAAGGTGATTTTCCCAGATAATGTTCAATGGCAGCAATTATTCCCTGAAGTCGATAGATTTCAGGATGACCTAGTCCTTCAAGATTGCATTAAAATTGTGTGTGCACATGTGGAAGTTTCTAGGAAGAGGCTTCTTCACTTTGACTAATTTCTCCAAGAGGTCTGTAACAAAAAAAGTCATGACACAATTTTATGATTTGGCCCTTGTGTGTCAGTTTCATCTTAAAGCTAGTGTTCATCCCGGAGTGAGGCATTTTAATTAAGCAAGACATAAATGCAAATAATGCTTTCTTAGTATGTGTCAGCAATATCTTTGTATTTAGTTAGACCTTTATTAATATAAATAACTTGTACACTTTGCTTAAGGTCATCAAAACACAATTTTTAGATTTTTTACTTTGATTCAAAGATCTGAAAGATCTCTTATAAATCTTAGTATAAAACACATTTGTCATTCTCCATTAATCTTTTAAAAGGAAGTAGAGCATATGCCATGAAGAGGGCTTTAGGAATTATATGCTAATGTGACAAACTTCTTGCATTTGTGACTTAGTCTAAGCTGATACTACATAAATAATTGATCCCTTCAGTGTTTATACTTCATCCAGAAAGTGAGAAACACCATTTTATCATTTAAAAATCCATTTTAGGCCGGGCACAGTGGCTCACACCTGTAATCCCAGCACTTTGGGAAGCTGAGACAGGTGGATCACCTGAGGTCAGGACTTAGAGACCAGCCTGACGAACATAATGAAACCCCATCTCTACTAAAAATTCAAAAATTAGCTGGGTGTGGTGGCACATGCCTGTAATTCCAGCTACTTGGGAGGCTGAGGTAGGAGAATTGCTTGAACCTGGGACGTGGAGGTTGAGGTGAGCCAAAATTGCACCACTGCACTCCAGCCTGAGTGACAGAGCAAGACTCTGCATAAAAAAAAAAAAAAAAAAAGAATTGTAAAAATTTATAATTGTTTGTAAATTTTATGTTGTATAATGTTTGGTTTGGTTTGGTTTGAGGCAAGGTCTCACACTGTCACCCAGGCTGGAGTGTGTGCGCGATCTTGGCTTATCGCAACCTTAAACTTCTGGGCTGAAGTGATCCTCTCATGGCCTCAAGCAGTCCTCGCAACTTGGCCTCCTGAAGTGTTGGGATTATAGATGTGAACCGCCGTGCCTCACCTTCTGTATTTTT
Organism: Cacajao melanocephalus; assembly: GCA_963573385.1. Classification (NCBI taxonomy): domain Eukaryota; kingdom Metazoa; phylum Chordata; class Mammalia; order Primates; family Pitheciidae; genus Cacajao; species Cacajao melanocephalus. The sequence goes on from CAUYLG010058945.1 coordinate 59,011, forward strand.
TTTTTTTAATTAAAGACAAATTTTAAACGTGTATAGTGTTTTTTAGAGAAAAATTTTAAATATGAAACAGCAGAGATAAGGATTATAAAAACAAGACATCAGAATAAAATAGTATTCAAAAATAAAATTTGTAAAGAAGAGGCCCAATTTTATGGGATTTCTCTGGAGATCATTGAGAAGTATTAAAGAAAACCCCCTGGGCTGGGCGCAGTGGCTCACACCAGTAAACACACCACTTTGGGAGGCCGAGGCAGGTGGATCACCTGAGGTTGGGAGTTTGAGACCAGCCTGACCAACAGGGAGAAAATCCTATCTCTAGTAAGAATACAAAATTAGCTGGGCATGGTAGCACATGCCTGTAATCCCAGCTACTCCGGAGGCTGAGGCAAGAGAATTGCTTGAACCCAGGAAGCAGAGGTTGTGGTGAGCTGAGATCATGCCATTGCACTCCAGCCTGGGCAACAAGAGCAAAACTCTGTCTCAAAAAAAAAGAAAAAAGAAAACCCCTATACTCAGTAGGATTCAGGGCTTAGTCAGCATTGTGGATCCTAAATACTAAAGAGGTGCTTAGCTTTAATACTCGGTGGATCTGTTCCCTGAGTTTTAGTATCACTTTAAAAAATGTCTTTTTAAAACTTCTGTGTACAATTAAATTTATAACTGTCTATAAAAATTCATTTTAGATGGAGAATAAGGAATTTATAATTTGGAGCTCACTAAATGGAAATCAGCCACTGGCTCTGTGAGCTGAGAGGGAAAAATAGGTGATTTCTAAGTTTCTGTAGCTCTGATTCTATGAGTAGAGAGAATGTAGAAGTTGGGTTAGATCAAGTCACATAATCTAGAGGGGGGGAAATGCAAATTAGAGGACTCAGGAGTGACTAAAAAGAAATGTATGAAGTTGCTTTAGAAAAATTGAGAATTAGGCCTGGCAGGGTGGATCACCTGAGGTCAGGAGTTCAAGACCAATCTGGCCAACATGGTGAAACCCCGACTCTTGCTAAAACTACAAAAATATTAGCCAGGCATGGTGCCGTGTGCCTGTAATCCCAGCTACTCGGGAGGCTGAGGCAGGAGAAATGCTTGAACATGGGGGACAGACGTTTCAGTAAGCCAAGATCGCGCCGCTGCACTGCAGCCTGGGCCAGAAGAGTGAGACTCCGTCCCCCAAAAAGAAAAGGGAAAGTTGAGGATTGGCTGGGCGCAATGAGTCACACCTGTATTCCTAGCACTTTGGGATGCTGTGGCTCAGGAGTTGTTTTCTTGAACTCAGGAGTTCGAGACCAGCCAGGCAACATGGTGAAATCCTGTCTCTACAGAAAAACAGAAAATACAAAAACTAGCTGGGCGCGATGGCATGCACTTGTAGTCCCAACTACTCGGAAGGCTGAGACAGGAGGATTGCCTGAGCCTGGGCGTTTGTCGCTGCAGTGCGTCGCAGCTGGACCACTGCACTCCATGCCTGGGCAACAGAGCGGGGGTGCCTCCGAAAAAAAGAAAAAGAAAATTTGAGGATTATGTTTCTGAATGTGGCCTTTAGAAAGAAGCTGTCCTTGCTTTAAAAGTGTGTCATGTTCTTGCCATATAATAATGCAGAAAGTTCATTTATGTTGGAGTTGTGGGTTAGGATCAAGTTAGATTGTGAAGTTAGCATGTGACCAAAAAAAAAGAAACAGATTTTAGTAAAGGTACCACTAAAAATTTCTTCAAGTGATCATAAAGTGTGACATGCATTCATTGCATCTCACAGAAGTGGAAAATAGCTAGTTTTTCCTCTAGGAATTCTGAAAGTAAGTTTCATTAGTTGAGCACGAGATGAAGAAGCTGGCTTATGTTAGAGGCTTCCATACGCACAAAAAAATGCTTTAAACATTAGGATCAGAGCTTGGCAAGATGCACACTGGGACAGAGCCATATGTAACTGGACAGCTCCCTTATCCTCGGGCTTAGTGCTCCCTGGGGAAGGTGTGTGCTTGTTGGTGGAATGGTATCTATGTAGTTGAAATCCTCAGTTTTTCCCCTTGAGGGCTCACAATTGAATTCATGGAAATTAATGCCTACATGATGCAACCTCATTGCATTCATAGTGAAATATATTAAGGTTATAAGACATTTTTTAAAATCTTGGGGGTGAAGTAGAAAACAATGTTAAAATCTTATTAAAGTGAATTAAGTTTTGGTTAAATCTGATAGCAACTCAGTGTTTAAAACACTATTCATAATCCGTGGGAAGTAAATTGTATCTGTTTCTTAGCAAATTTTAAGCTCTTTAAAAGTGGAGGACAGTACTCAAGTTTTACTACAATCCTATGGTAGCTAATAAAGATTGTGCTATTCCTTAGATAGAGTATATGCTATTTGCTGCCTTTTGTTTTTGTTTTGCTGCTGTGTTTTATACCCGGTTTTTTAAAGTAAAAAAAGTACTGTTTGTTTCCAACTAGAGTTAACTTATTTATAGAGATGCTAAAAATATGTTTATTCAGTTACTTATAAAAGGCCTTGTTGGAAATGTCTAATCGCTATTGAGGAGAATGGAAAGAAAATATTTAACATTTTACCTGTTATCTTTGGCTGTTAATTTTTTAAAATTTCAAACATCTAAGTTCAAGAGTAATTCAGTGAACACTGTATAATCTTCATCTAGACAGCAGTTAGTATTTTGCCGTTTGAATTCTCTATACACACAACGTACACATGTTGGGGAGCAATTTGACTAAAATTCAGACTTATTCATAACCCTTTGATTCCTAAATACTTAAATATATATCACCTAAGAACAAGGAACTTGTCTTACGTGATTACAGTATAGTGATCACATTCAGGAAATTTAACATTGATTCAATACTGTCATCTAATATGCATCCATTTTCAAATTTTGCCATTTGTCCCAATAATGGCCTTTGGTTTTTTCCCCATCCAGCATCTGATTTCATATTTAGTTGAAAGGGCCTGTTAATCTCTTGATATACAGAATGGCCACCAAGTATGGAACTAAAGGAGAGTATATAATAAATGGCTTATTGATATTACATTAAGATGCATGTGAAATAATAGTATCTGTTTGCAAACTTTATTATGGCCACCCTGTAGAACAGTTTCTCAGCCTTTGTCTTTCAAGACATTGTTTAACCTTTTTAAAATAAAGTTCTTAGTATCTGTGCAAATTTCACTTGAGTGATTTTTTTTTTCTTTTGAGACATAGTCTTGCTCTGTCACCCAGGCTGGAGTGCAGTGGCACAATGTCAGCTCACTGCAACCTCTGCCTCCCAGTTTCAAGCAATTCTCCTGCCTCAGCCTCCAGAGTAGCTGGGATTACAGGCACTCACCACCATGCTAATCTTTGTATTTTTAGTAGAGGTGGGATTTCACCATGTTGGCGAGGCTGGTCTCAAACTCCTGACCTCAGGTGATCTGCCTGCCTTGGCCTCCCAAAGTGCTGGGATTACAGGAGTCAGCCACCACGTCCAGCCAAGAGTGATATTTATATAGGTTCTTTTTCACATACTTTATTTTCAAAATTTAGTTTACTTTTTAGCTTACTGTTAAATACGCTGTCAGTAATAGTTTTAGACATCATTGGATGTAGATTTCCCGTAATGTCAGTTTTTCTCAGACTGTAGTAGGTGCTAATGGAGGCACAGATTGAGAAATAACAGGCTGCCTAGTGTGTCAGATACGGATTTAACTTCTGGCTCTGTCTGCTACTTACTGGTTTATATGACCTTTGGACAACAAATCCAACCTTCTGATTGGGTTTTGACTTCTATAAAACAGAAATTGAAAAAAAAATTATATGTTTTGGTGAGAATTAAATGAGATGATACATATATATTGATATACTACATATATTTATATATATACTTTATATAAATTATTTGTTATACAAATGAGAGTGGCTGCTTTCTCTGTGGCATTGAGTCTCTGAGTATATTCAAGTAGGAAGGAAAAATGAAAAGTTAAAATATGATCCAGTATATTTAGTAAGTTCCCCCTTTTTTTGGTGGGGAGGAAGATGGAGTTTCACTCTTATTGCCCAGGCTGGAGTGCAATGGCACGATCTCGGCTTACCACAACCTCTGCCTCCTGGGTTCAAGCAATTCTGCTGCCTCAGCCTCCCAAGTAGCTGGGATTACAGGCATACACCACCACACCCAGCTAATTTTGTATTTTTTTAGTGGACATGAGGTTTCTCTGTATTGGTCAGGCTGGTCTTGAACTCCTGACCTTAAGTGTTCCGCCTGCCTTGGCTTCCCAAAGTGCAGGGATTACAGGTGTGAACCGCTGTGCCCAGACAAGTTCCAGCTTTACTAGTGGGGAATTGCACTTCTCAAAAAAAGCTTAGTATGGGATTGCTTTCTGTTCCCATCCACTAAACAAGAGAAAAGAGCTATCGTTCTACTTTCCTCCCAGCTTCCAGACACAGACTTGCCTCTGCAGTTTAACGGAGAACCGTTTAAGCACCATTTTTATAAGATTTCTGAAATGCAGTGGACCAATAAGTGGATGATGATATTTCAGGGATTTGAAAAATTTTAAACCACGAAAGCATCAGTAGTAAATTAATTCTCTACTTAACACATTCTATAAGAGCATTGTTTTTCATTCATTCATAGCAAGCACATGGAAACATTGGGCCTATTTAGAAACCAATGAAAATGGTTTCAGAAAAAAGCTAATGCATGCAGTATTTTTATTTAAGTAATGATTTTACTGAAATAAAAATTAACTAATGCTTATGCCATGGTACATTTAAAAATGGTATATATTTTTAAATAGGTAAATAAATACATCTGAAAGTATATTCTTAAATAATTATTTTTTAATTAACTTCAGATACATCTGAAAGTATATTTTTAAATAATTTTTTTTGTTTTTTTTTTAAGACGGGGTTTCACTGTGTTGGCCAGGGTGGTCTCAAACTCCTGACCTCGTGATCCACTCGCCTCGGCCTCCAAAAGTGCTGGGATTACAAGTGTGAGCCACCATGCCCAGCCATTTTTAAATAATTTTAAAATTTTTTAGTTAAGAAGTGTGACTTTTGCACTTTCATATTCATTATAATTCACTCTTTAACAAATTACTTGCATAATTATATAATTGTTTTGCCTGTTAATTTTTTTCTTAATGTCAGGCTTATTGAGGTCTGATTTACAAACAGTAAAATTCATCCTTTTTAGTATAATATTCTGAATTTTGACATGTAAAACTACCGCAGTCAAGATAGAAAACTTTTACAATACTCCCAAAAGTTTCCTTGCGTTCCTTTGTAATCATCTCATCTCCTCAAACCCAGATCCTAAAAACCACTGATAATTTGAGTTTTCTAGACTGGCCTTTGTAAATGAAACCATTCGGTATCTCGCTCTTTGAAGCTGGTTTCTTTCTCTTAGCATAATACATGTTAGCTTTGTTCATGTTTTTGTATCAATAGTTTTTTATTGCTGAGTAGTAGTCTGTTGAATGGATATATTTCACAGTTTGTCCATTTAGCAATTGAAGGGCGTTTGGGTTACTTCCAGTTTTTGGAGATTATGAATAAGGCTGCTGTAAACATGTGTGAATGCATATTTTTATTTTTCTGGGGTAACTACCTAGGTGTGGGATTGCTGGGTAGTATTGTAAGTATGTGCTTAAAGTTAGAAGAAACTTCCAAACTTTTCCATAGTGGCCACGTCACTTTACTTTCCTGTCAGTATTGTATGAGTTCCAGTTGCTCTCAGTTCTCCTTGTTACTTGTTCCTTGTTACTGTCAGAATTTAGTGTTGTTTGTTTTAATTTTAGCCGCTCTAGTAAGTAGTCCTCTCTCATTGTAATTTTAATTTACATTTCCCTAATGGCTAACCTACTAGCTAAGTCAGTTTTTCAATTTTTAGAATCTCAGTATGGATAACAGAATAAATTACCATTTGTTTGTTCCCATCTCTTTGGAATATGTAATATATTAGGATTCTTTGAAAATGGTTCTTCCAGTGTGGTAACTCTAAACTAGAAGATACATAAACAGTATCTAAAGACGTCTAAATGTCTTTAAATATAAGATATCTACAGTGATATTCTTGTGGATTAAAGGGTCATTATACAAATCCTGGTCTATTTCCCTTCTTTGAGAATATTATGAATAATTGTTCATAGTAACTCACCTAGAATTACATAGTAAAATAAAACGTTTTGAAAGTTAATTGAAAATGATGTCTTATGGTATTTTCTCTCAACTTCATTAATTCTGCTTGAAAGTGAACTCGTGTATGTGAGAGAGAAAAAGATAAGCAGTAAATGATTAAAATTTGAGGTTTATGTTTTGATTTCCTTTAATGATTCAGGTTTCAGTCTCAGTTATCTGTCATTTAGATACATAAGGACCAGCCAGTGTCAGTGCATCCTTGGGGTGGCCTTTCTGTACTATACATATCAAGGTTATTGGGCCGATAACCTCCAGCCCAGAGAAGGTGACATCTACTTTAGAATCTATACGGAATCTTTTCTCAGATATGTTTAACTGTCTTATTTTTACATCATGTTGTAACTAAAAAATACATTAGGTATTTTAAAAATCAATTTAATTTCAAAGCATCGGTGTAATGATTTTCTTTTTCTTAATGAAACACTCAGGGTTATGAATAAAACACCATTAAAGTGCTAGCATTATTGATGGTAGATGAAGGTGTCTACTGGGTAAGTGCTTCCCAGCTTAATGTTCCTTAATGTATGGGTTCAGATCTAAGAATTTTATAGCCTTTGAAATTAAAAAGAACTTGAAAAAAGCAAATGATTGCCTTATCAATTGTAAAAGTCTTATGCAAGGTGGTGATGACTTCTGTTGCCAAGATGGAATGCCCTAGTTATGGAGCATAGACTGAGAGGCAGCCCACCCATGTCAGAATCCCGACTTGACCATATAGCTGTATGACCTTGGGCTCTGTGACCTGTCTATCCCTCTGGTTCCTCATGTGGAAAATGGGGATAATAACAATATCTTTGGATTATTATAAAGATTATGTTAGTGAATACACATGAAGTGTTTAGAATAGCTTTTGTAAATGTGGCTATGATGATGGCGATTACAATCCCAGCTATTTCACCGTTCGTAGATTTTCTCCCTATACTGACCTAGAGAAGTGACAGCATTTTATTAAAAACTGAGAATGTCTTTTATAAAGGAAGGCAAATACTTTTTTTTGAGACTGAGTCTTGCTCTGTCACCCAGGCTGGAGTGCAGTGGTGCAATTTCAGCTCACTGCAACCTCCGCCTCCCAAGTTCAAGCAATTCTAGTGCTGCAGCCTCCCAAGTAGCTGGGATTACAGGCATGCGCCACCATGCCCTGCTAATTTTTTTCTTTTTTTAGTAGAGATGAAGTTTCACCATGTTGGCCAGGCTGGTCTTAAACCCCTGACCTCAAGTGATCCACCCACCTTGGCCTCCTAAGTGTTGGGATTACAGGCGTGAGCTACCATACCCTGCTGGAGACCAAATAGTTCTGACTTATTCTCTTATCATATTAGGAACTGATTTTAAGTTTATTGTGCTACCTTACATCATTATTAGCAATACCGTAAAGAATTAAAATATGCGCTTTGCGCGGTGGCTCACACCTGTAATCCCAGCACTTTGGGAGGCTGAGGGGTGGATCACCTGAGGTCAGGAGTTCAAGACCAACCTGACCAATATGGAGAAACCCTGTCTCTACCAAAAATGCAAAATTAGCCAGGCATGGTGGCGCGTGCCTGTAATCCCAGCTACTCGGGAGGCTGAGACAGCAGAATCACTTGAAACAATGAGGCAGAGGTTTCAGTGAGCCGAGATCTTGTGCCATTGCACTCCAGCCTGGGCAACAAAAGCGAAACTCTGTCTCAAAAAAAAAAAAAAAGGATTATTAAAGTATGAATATCATCTAGAAGCAGATTTTTTTCTCGTACGTGCTTCCATGTGTACAGAATTGTAGACTTGCTAAGTTAGGGAGTGTTTCCATAAATTTAATATTCTGGTTAGACAAATAGCTTTTTTAAACGGTGAATTTTACAGCACTTAGGAAGGCCAAGGTGGGCGGATCACTTGAGGCCAGAGTTTGAGACCAGCCCGGCTAACTAACTGAACCCTGTCTCTACTAAAAATATAAAAATTAGCCAGGTGTGGTCGTTCATGCCTGTAGTCTCAGCTACTCAGGAGGCTGAGACAGGAGAATCGCTTGAACCTGGCAGGTGAAGGTTGCAGTGAGCTGAGTTCACGCCACTGCACTCCAGCCTGGGCAACAGAGTGAGACTCTGTCTCAAAAAAAATAAAGAAGTAAGAGGTGAACTTTGTTAGCGGCTAAGAACTTACTCTAAGATGCAGCCAACTTATTAGTTACATATGACCTTGGGCAAGTTATTTTAACTTCTGATTATTTAATCTCACTTAGCTTTAGTTTACTTATCTGTTTTGGGTGGTTAATGTATTGACTAAATATGGCATTAAAAAGATTAACAATTCCTGATAGTAGAATGACTATACTAAGAGCTCAATAAAATGTTATCTACAGTTATCCTTCGAATACTATGTAAACTTAAAACATAAATTTTAATTATGGTTTTCAGTACTCTAATTGCTTTTAATTGCTTTGTTTTCATTTTATTTATGTAGTATTTAGCCATAAACCCTTTCTTATTTAATCTTATGTTGACAAATTTTAAAAGATTTTCTTGCCTTTGTAAATGCTGTTTAATGGTTGTGAAGTCTGAATACATTCCCTGAAGTCATACTGACTGGGTCTGCATACTAGCTTCACTACTTACAAGCTTTGTGACCCTGTGCCAAGTTATTTAACATCTTTGTGACTTACAAGCAAAATAGCGGTAGCAATCTTCCATGTAGGGTTGTTGTAAGGATTAAATGCATGTACATGTGTAAAGCACTTAGAACAGTTCTTGGCACATAGTAAGTAGCAGTTATACTAATAATTGTTTTATTGAGGATCCTTTTGGGCCTGGGATGTGTCACTGTTACCTGACGTTATGAGTTTGGGCTGTAAATTCCTTAAAGAACTTAAAATAGCAAAGAAGGGCCTTAGCTGAGATGGGACATTGATGTGTAAACATTCCTTCATAGAGGTAATTCTGAACACTCATGCTCTATTTTTGGTAGGTGATAAAGGTATATAACATGAGACTTGTGTGGAAATAAGAGATATATGAACTGGACTGTAGTAGCAGCAACAAACATTTATGGAGAGCCAACTATTATATAGTAAGGCATAGTCCGGGCTCTCGGTATGAGCAGCTTGCTAGTAACAAAGTGAAAAAAGAAAATTACTTTGAGTCAATGATGTGATTGAGAAGTGCCAAATAAGTAACCCTTGAATACAGGAAGACAGAGATTTTGAGTCATGAGTAATAACGCATTATTTAAAGAGAGGGTGGAAAGTTAGGAAGAAAGGCATTCCAGGTTGGGGATTGCAGTGTTCATGGTGTATTATAGACTAGCTTAGAGAAATACAAGAAACGCTTATAGAGAAGAAAAACATAGTTAACTGTGAAATGATATTCTATTATTCCTTATCTTACCCACTTGATATTTTTAAGTGAGAGCCTACCAAATGCCAGAGACTATACTACAAACTGTTGTGAACAAAATTAATTCATTCCCTACCCTCACTCAACTTGCAGTCTTAAGGTAAAGACAGTCTTTATTTATTTATTTTTTAAGACAGAGTCTTCCTTTGTTGCCCACGTTAGAGTGCAGTGGCACGATCTAAGCTCCCTGCAACCTCCACCTCATGGGTTCAAGTGATTCTCTTGCCTCAGCCTCCCAAGTAGCTGGGATTACAGGCACACACCACCATGCCTGGCTAATTTTTTTGTATTTTTTTAGTAGAGACGGAGTTTCACCATGTTGGCCAGTCTGGTCTCAAACTCCTGACCTCAGGTGATCCGCCTGCCTCAGCCTCCTAAAATGCTGGATTATAGGTATGAGCCACCGTGCCTGACCTAAAGACAATCCTTAAATAGCAGTTACTATAATGTAGTGAGTATTATGGTACTTGACATAGTTACAGGATTCTGTACTGGGGAACCAGAACCTAGCATGTAGGATTTGTGGAGGGAAATGACTTTTCAGCTGAGACCTGAAAGTAGGAATTAGCCAGGCAAAAAGTGGGAGGAGATGCGGGTAAGGGATAGGATGACAGAGAACAACAGGCTCAGGAGAGGAGGAGAATTCCAGCATGGGAAGCGGAGCAAGGGAGGTGGCCAGTTGAAGAACAGAAAGAAATCTAATGATGATGGGGGAGCAATCCTAGGGAACCAGTGGCTTGACATGAGGCTCAAGAAGAGATGAAATGCTAAAGTTCTTTCCAAACCAGGTTTAAAAGATTTAGCATTATCCCCAGAGCTGTGAGATGCCCATAAAAGATTTTAAATAGGGGGAGACATCAGATTTTTACAAACTGGAAGTTCATCAGTTTTGTATAAAGTAATTTGCATATAAGGTATAAGCAATGATTTCAAGAAATAATTTTCTAGTATACATTCCAGTTTTATATTAGAATTTGTTAGTATTTTCTGAGATAAACTTATAATGTAAAAACCAATTAAATATTCTTACTGTATTGCTTTTCTTTTGAACTTTAGAATAGCTAGTGCCACTTATCATATTTAAAAGACAAACCTAACTGATACTTCTATAAGTCCAATACTAACTGGTGAATTTTGCCCTGATGTTACTCTCTCTTAGAATTTGTCAGACATTTACATTGCATGGACTCCGAGCCCTGTCTTCTAGGAATGAAGCCAGGTTGAACCAAATTAGCACTAAGCAAGCCTTCAGGATTGGATAGAAAGTTACCCACCCTCTGGAAATGAATAATTGGCATACTTTGTTTATGCACTCTGTAACTGCTTGCATGGCTTATGTGATCTGAAAAAGTGTCTTAACTGCGTTATTAGTATGTCTTAAAGTATCAGATAATGAATTGAAATTGATAGACATTATTTCAGATTTGTAGCTTCAAAAGGCTATTTGTGAACTTAGTTGATCTCTTTATTTTAAAGAGTGAATTCCCCAGTTTTCTACTAGCTGTGTAGAAGAAAAGCAGTTTGTCACTTTTCATTAGAAGTTCAGTGTCTGTCTTAGTCTGTGTGGTCTGCCATAACAAATATCATATCCTGGGTGGCTTAAACAATAAACACTTATTTCTCATAGTTCTGGAGGCTGGCAAATCTAAGACCAGGGTGTCAGTATGGTTGGTTTCTGGTGAGGACCCTATTCCTGGTTTCCTCACATGAGAGAGGGAAAGAAGAGAGAGGGGAAACCAGCCCTCTCCTGTCTCCTCTTCTAAGGGTAACAGTCCCACCAGAAGCACTCCACCCTCCTTGACTTGATTTACCTCCCCAAGGCCCCATCTTCAAATACCGTCATATTGGGAATTAGGGTTTCAACATATGAATTTTGGGGGAACACAACCATTTAGTCTATAGCAGTTTCTAAATGTTTCCTGTAATTGGTCACTCTTTCAGTTAGCCATTGGAGCCTTAATGTAAAATAATTTTCTTAACCTAAAATGGAATGGGGTACTTTAATTGAAATATGTTTGGAGTTTGAATGATATATAACTTTGAAGCAGTTTACAGCTTCTGCTGGCAGGTTAAAAACTTTTCTTTCGAAATATGACATTATCAGACTTTTCGAAAACAGCCCTTTGAACAGTTGCAATTTGTGCATGTTTATTTATTAAATAACACTAGTCATTTAACAACATGGCTCACATTTTAGTTGTCACCATACTTTATCTTTTAACTTTATATATTAACTAAAATGTAACATAAAGTACAAAACGGTTGCGGACTAACTCTTCAGCCCACAAAGCACTGTATAAATAACAGAAGCTCATTATGATCAGTGACAAGTTATGTCACTTATTTCAAAGTCTGTCTATGATTGGCCACTGTGCATACAGTTCAGGCACAGAACAGCAGTGTGTAATGTTGCCTCTTTGTTCCCCGTGAGAAACTCATGATGTTTTACAAAAATTGATCATTGAAAAAGAGAGTTGACCAACAAAGATAAAACTGCAGTGAATTAACAAAAAGTGATCATGAGATGCTAGAAGTGACAGTTGAGTCAAATATAAATGGAGTTAAAGAAGAAACAGCTCACCATGGAAATGTGGATGCTCTTTCACCATTTGGATGACTATAGATAGCCAGAGGAATTTAGTGAAGATAAACTTATATACATGATGCAAGTGGTATGACAAAATGGATGAAGATGTCCCAGAGGAAGTGACATTAGCAAAAACTTTGCATACTGAAGGAGCTGTCAGAGGTATTTTATAATACTGAAAGGGCAAAGGATAAAATGTTATAAATCGATCTGGACTTAGAAAGGAGTGTGACAGCTTGCCAAGGCATAAAAGATACTTGCTCCACATCATAAGTTATATAAGAAGGCAAGCACTATTTAAGCTACCCTTGTTAAGTTTTCACAAATAAATGTAGCACTTTTCAATGTTTTTAATGTTTTAAATTACACTAAACACCAGTTTTGCTGTTTTTTGCATTTCCATATGTGCATTTATACTCAACAGTAAGAGTTTTTAATGTTTGACAAGAACTTTTGTTTTGGAACAATTATAATTTTTCAATTGATTATTAAGATTGCTTTATATGTTGCCTGTATATTACAAATATTTGTATATTACAAGTATTAGTTTATAAACATTTATTAGCTCTGGTCTCTGCTTTTGAGACACAGGATAAACAAAGACACAGGATAGATCAAAGAGTCTTAATCTAGTGGGGAAATTAGTTCCATAAAATAAATTAGAATGAATTATATCATTCAAAGTACTAAGGTATGGTTTGCTGCTTTGACAGGTGGGTCAGTGAAGATTCAGAGGTGGTAATATTCGAGCTGGTTCTTGTGTATGATTTTGCCAGTCTAAAGGGGGTAAGGAAAAGGTACCAGTCAAGGAGATCTGAAATACCAGCCTGTTCCACAAACTAGGCCGGAACACAGGCTGCATCTGGGTGGTAAGAGCCCCTAGAAAAAGGCAGTGTGGGGCACAGATTTGTGGAACCTGTTAACGGATTATAAGATTCTTCAGTAACAGACTTGGAAAGTTTTTAAGTAGGTAAATAAACTGATCAGGTTTGCATTTTAAGAGATAACTCTGGATAGTGTTGTAGAAAATGGAGTTATAGTAGCTCAGGGTGGAGATGCTGGGGACCTGAACTAAGGCGATGTAAAAGGAAAGGAAGGGACAAATTAAGAGCTGCTTAAGGGATAGACTCCATAATAGTGGGATGGAAAGAAAACCTGAGAGAGGAAAAAGTAAAATACAACTTGTAGAGATATGTAGTATCTAATTTCAAAGACGTAAAGATTAAATTACTGTAATGACTGTTCTGTGATCTTGGTTTAGCCTTCCCTTACTTTGCTAGATGGGGTGGGGAGAAGTGTAGGGGACAATATTAGGAAATATTTGCACTCTTCATCACCAGTGGTTTTTTTGTTCGTTTGTTTACATTTTGTTGATTAATGATAACTCCATACAAGCAAATAAGATTCAGCAGAGTTCAAAAGTATATGTTGAGTAAGTTAGAGTTGGGGCTTTTTCTTAAAGCATTCTTTTTCTGTTTTTTTGTCAAAACTTATTAAAACTTCAGTTAGGTCCTGGATGATAGTGGTGTAGATTGCACTGTTGAGAGCTCTGTTCTTCTAGAATACAGAGTAGTTCTGGAAGGGAGGGTTGTCTCTCTAGAAGTAGATAAAGAGTAATTTAGGAATCCACTTCCGATATTTCTAGAGTAATCTGATTACCAGTGAACAGTCTTAAGGAAGAGAGGAATGACTCAGAAGTTATTCCAATTATTTTTGGACAGTATAAGTCTTAATTTCTAGCATAAAACCAAAAGTGAGTACATTAGATTTTTTTTTTTTCTAAATTGCTCCTTTGCATTGATAGCTGTTTGTGTTCTTTGGTTGTTTTAAAATCAGTTTAATTTTGTGTATTAGTATATGCATTCTTCAGTTAGTTATAGGGCTGCTACCAAAACCTTTTTGAGTTTTATTGTCTGTGGTTGCCATTATTAAATCAGTGAAAGACATGCATGATAAAAAATTTCCTTTGTTTAATACGCTCTTTCCCTCCTTGTGGATGTTCTATCTTCTTTCTCTTAAATACCTATTTGCTATAAGATATGTGCCGGATAGTCAGGATTTTACTATGAAATGTAAATGAGTCCTAACACTATTCTTTTGTCCTCAAATTCAACATACCCAGACTTGCTTCTCTTCTGCATAACTTTATCTTGGCTAACGGACTGTTATTTAAGGTCGCCACCTCTGAAATCACACTGATCTGGAGTCAAATCCTAATTCCTACATATGCTAACTTTATGAACTTTCGCCAAGTTATGTAACTTCTCTGTCCTTCCATTTTCTCATCTATAAAACAAAGAGATTATAATAGCATTTACCTTTTAACGTTTTTTTCTTTTCTTTCTTTCTTTCTTTCTTTTTTTTTTTTTCTCTTTTGAGATGGAGTCTTACTCTCTTGGCCAGGCTGGAGTGCAGCAGCATGATCTGGGCTCACTGCAACCTCTACCTCCTGGGTTCAAGCGATTGTCCTGCCTCAGCCTCCCAAGTAGCTGGGACTATAGGCACATGCCACCATACCTGGCTAATTTTTTGTATATTTAGTAGAGATAGGTTTTCACTATGTTAGCCAAGATGGTCTTGATCTGCTGACCTCACGATCCGCCCGCCTCAGCCTCCCAAAGTGCTGGGATTAAAGGCGTGAGCCACTGTGCCCGTCCCTTTTAACATTTTTGTAGGAATTAAATGAGAATGTGTTGTGTTTGGTACATACTAAATGTTCAGTAAACAAATCTTAGTGCCATTGTTATCATTTAATTATCAAACTAGGAACTTCTTAGCTTCCCCTTTTCACCTTCCATCTGTCCTCTCTCATCTGAATTCAGTATCCTTGAGACCTGTGATTCCAGCTTAGACGATTCCCTCATATTTGCCTCCTTCTCTTCATCTTCTGCCTTACATCAGGCCCTGCTCCCCAGAATATTTTGGTAAATTTTCTGCTGCCAGACTCTAATTTGTGCCCCATAATCAAATCAAAATTGTGTTAATCTGATTGAGAGCCTCCACTGTCTGTATGGCAGTTTTTCTTAGCACATTTGAACTCCCACATCTTTTAAAACCCAGGTAAAAATGCCATTAATCTTTCACATTGAACGTTGGTTGCCTCTGTGACATTTCATTCTTTTATCTTTTTAGCACATTTTACTTGTCCATGTCTCTCTCACTTGGACTGTACGTGCCACTTCTTACTGATTTTTATATTCCATTTCCCAGCTTAGTGCCTGGCATGTGATAGTTGCTTGGAAAATGTTTATTAATTAATGCATTGATTATACACCTGAAGAGCCACACTCTTCATCCATTTGCCTCCTCTTTCCCTTTTTGAGGGTCTGAGTGACTAAAGAGATCAGAACAAGAGGGCACATCCTAAAAGCAGGGTGCCCCATGATCCTCAACTGTAAAATTGAAGAAGTTTGGGAGGAGAAAGACCTAAAGGAGTTGAGAGTAAGGAGAATGTGTGATTGAATACTGAGATTGATGTCTAATGTCCTTTACATTTCAATAAGTATTAAGGATAATATTATAAACATCATTTTTACAAACTTAAGCATTAATTTCACTTGTAGGCCCTGTCTTTACACATTATTGGCAATACAATCTCAGTGAAAACATCTGAAGTATTGGAGTTGCCTATTTGTTTCAGGCATTGGAAAGGACAGCAAGTTAAAACTTTTCATTGTCATTCATTTAGCAAAGAAAAGAAAACCTGGCCTAAGACGACAAATTATATCAGGGAAACAGGAAATAGGTTAATTGTTGGCATTCTTGGAAAGATGACTAGGGAGTAGCGAGCTACCCTACAATTTCATATTCCTCAGGAAGACATTGTCTCCCTCACAACTTGGCAGCAGCAGTCCCTTTCTTCTCGCCTCCAACAGACACTCTGCAGGGGCCATTGCTTGCAGTTTTTCTTCTCAAGTTGAAGCATTGACCATACATTCTGCAAAAGGCTTTATGATACAGTTCGTATGGTAGAGTATTGCTGATTGTATATGTCAGGTTATTTTTGGTTGGGTAGCTTATCATATGATTTGGAACCTAACTGTAGTGTTTTTCTGTGATGAATCTGAATTCTCAGACTTACAAGTACACTTTTGGAACATAATCATTTTGCACAATAGGGATTGTCTTGAGAAAAGGAATTCATTCTTTTTAGAAGATGTGAGAGAGTACAGGATGTCTGTTCAGTTTTATTTCCTTTGTCTAGGGGAATCTCTACCACTTTTCTAGTTAGTATGGAAGTATATTTTAATTCTGAAGTTGAAGATAAAACAGATTCTTCAGACGTACAACTAAATTGGTAAAACTTGTATTTACTTTTATTGATGGTTTAAAAATAAGTTTCTCATTGAGATTGTTTTGAGTAATGAGAGATCTTTAAAATTTTCAAAATGAGGTTTCACTCGTTTATCAACTATTTCTCGCCTGCTCAGCACTGTGCTATGTGCTAGAAATATAATGGTGATCAAAATAGACATTGCCCTTGTCTTAAGACAGTTTATAGTCTATTAGGAAAGAAAGATAGCACCCTCTTCCCCCCACCGACTAGCAACAAACAAAATGAATATAAATTTTGGTCAGTGGTACCACAGTCATAATCAGACATTATGAAGAGATAGAACATTGGAGGGCTAGGGTAGCTAAAAAAGACTTCTCTGAAAATATGGAATTGATGCTAAAATCTGGAAGACGAGAGAGAGTTAGACATTCCAGGAGTGGAGTAGCATGTGCAAAGGCACTGAGGCAGGAAAAAATTTTGTTGTTGTGTGATTCTTAGAACTAAAAGAAGGCCAATGTGGATGGAGCAAAGGAAGAGTAGCATAGGATAAATTTTGAGGAGTAGATAGGCTGTATTGTGTGGGGCTTTGTAGACCTGCTAAAGCATTTGGATTTTATTTAAGTGCAGTTAGAAGCAGTTGAAAAGGATTTTCAGCAGGGGAATGGCATGAAAGTGCTGCATAGATGACTCTGGCTGTTGCATGGAAAGTGCTGAGTGGATTGATAGAAACCAGTTAGGAGGCTATGGCAATAGTCAGGGCAAGAGATGATGGCCTGAAATAGGGTGGTGCTAGTAGAGACTGGAGTGGAGGTTTTTGGGAGTGGATTTGACAGTTTGCTGGTAAATGTAAATAATGAGGGAAAGAGAAAATCAATGACTTTCAGATTCCTGGCTTGAGCAACTGGGTTGATGGTTGGTGCTATTTAATACAACAACAGTAGGAATAAGAAAAAAATTGGGTTACATTTTTAGATAAATTGAGTTACATCAGGAGGAGATGTGAGATAGGCAGTAGGGTGTGTAGGCTGGGGGTCTGAGCAGAAGGCTGGGCTGCTGATACCAATGAGGAACCTGTCTTTTAAAGCCATGAGAATGGATGAGATAACTGGAGAGCCGGTTTAAGGAGAGAAGCACATAGTTCCTAGAAGACTGGAAGGGCAGCAGAGCATAGGAGGTGGGATTGGCATTAGGTAGACAGGAAGAGCCACTTGTTTCATATTAACACAAAGACGGAAGGGCCATGTGGGTACAAATTTAAGAAGGCTTATAGATTGGGTTGGCGTGAAGGTGAAAGAGTTTGAATCTGATGGTGTCTGTATTTATTTTCTGCAGTAGAATCCATGGTTGTCTACTAAGAAGGAGGAGGATTCTCAGAAGTGTGATTAGTTTGAAATACAGTGGTAGACAGAAAAAAACATGGCAGGATTCCCCAGGGGTGTCTTGGGCAAACGTACTATAATCGTTTCAGTCTGCCTGGCTGTGAAATAAAGAGGGAAAAGTCCTCTAAGTTTAACAGATGAGCCACTAAGTAGTATAGAGAAATGGTATGAGCACATAGCCTGAAGGTCCTACTTTGAAAGGCAGGAAAATGACGTTTTCTGGTCTGGTTAGTCTGCATGGTTTGCTTACAGTAGGTTAGAACCAGATTCTTTAGTGGCTGTGTCACTAGCACACCAGGATTGTAGTGTTCTTTGCCACCAGTCAACTCTTGATTATGGTGATAGTCATATCATCTCATTTGGGGCTCAAGAAGATCCTAAAACAAAATGAAACAGCACAAAGTATTACAGTATTAGCAGAATACAAAAGTATATATTTATCAGAAATAAGTCGTGTGCCCAGAAAAGTTCTCTGTACTTAAAAGTCATGATGACATGTTGCCTTAGCAAAGATTATATAATGTAATATAAACTTTGCTTCTAGTTTATGGACATGTGAGAATACTAAACAAATTTTTCATTTCTTTCCTGAATTAATACTTTAAAAATATGCAACTAGAAATTCATGCCGCCTAAAAGTAACATCTTCCTCTTCATTCCAAACTCTAAGTTACTTACTTATTTTTAAGATGTGGTTACTTAAGGTAAGAAAAAGTAAGTTATTTGATCAACTATCTTTTTTTTAAAGAATTACTTCATTTTTCTCTTTAGTCTGACAACATTATGGTATTCAGTAAAGTCCAAGAGGTGCTGGGCTGGTCCTTGTTTGGTCTCTAGTGATTTAGATGAGACAGAACTGAGTCTCCAGGAATGTGAGTATTATCTCAAAAAGTTAGTAGCAGCTACTGTGCAAAGTTTGAAGGCCCAAGTCAGATCGTGGGCAACAGTCCATGGATGTGTGGTAGGGCATAGGCTGCAGCTCTCGTGCCGAAAGAACAGGCGTGGGATTTGACCAAGTTTCTGTTAAGCATTTTTCTTGACACTTAAACAGCTAAAAAATTTTGACAACGAAAGCAAATAATTGCATTTTGTTTATTTATCTATTTATTTATTTGAGACAAGGTCTTGCACTGTCGCCCAAGATGGAGTACAGTGATGAGATCACGGCTCACTACAGTCTTGACCACCCAGACTCAAGAGGTTCTTCCACCTCAGCCTCCCACTAGCTAGGATGACAGGCACAGGCCACTATGCCTGGCTTTTTTTTTTTTTTTTAGAAATGAAGTTTTGCTGTATTACCCAGGCTGGTTTTGAACACTTGGGCTCAAGCCATCCACCCACCTCAGCTTTCCAAAGTGTTGGGATTACAGGGGTGAGTCTGGCCAATAATTGCATCTTAGTAGCCTGTATCAAAACAGTCAATTAGGAATTAGTAATCCTATTAGGAAAACATTAAATAGGGTGCTTTCGATAATGTGTTGTGTAATAATGTATCTTTGCTCATATTTTCTAGAGTGTAAGTGAGCTGAAGTTGCATAAAGTGGGGCATAATAGTTTCTCTATAGCAGAAAGCTTTGAAATATATATATATTTTTTTCTTTCCTTCTTTCCTTCTTTCTCTCTTTCTTTCTTTCCTTTCTTTTCTTTCTTTCTTTCTTTTCTTTCTTTTCTTTCTTTCTTTTTTCTTTTCTTTCTTTTCTTTCTTTCCTTTCCTTTCTTTCTTTCTTTCTTCTTTTCTTTCTTTCTTTTTGGTGACTCCTGGAGTGGGAGAGCACTGTGATACCAAAAGCTATTTGGTAGACTAAGCTAAATGTTTACTCAGCCTCTAATGATGAGAAACCCGAGCCTTCTGTTCCTTAGAATACACAGATGTTATATTCGTAAAGCAAGTATACGACCACTTCCTGAATTTGAGGAGCATTCTGTTCAGTTGAGGGAGGATATTTTTGTTGATTCAGTAAATGTTTTAGCGATTTGCAATGTTAATGGTAAGAGTTTCAGTGTCTGTCAGATACTGTTATGTGCAACAGAGTACAGTGTGATGGGATCTGTTAAATAAGGAAGGGACACAGAAATAATTCTTTCCAGAATGCTGATAAAATGGTTTGAAGAATTAACATGTTTCACTAAAAATTATTATAGAAGTAAGAATTTTGCTAGGTATAGTAAACTATAATCTATGTAGTTCTTGATTTACAAATAATTATTGAACAAGCCAAATTTATAAGTAAATCATAAAATCCCTTTTCTTCCCCAGGAAAACAAATGATGACTTCATAATTGTAAAACTTTTGACCACCTCCCACCGCCCAGCCTTTCTGAGAAAGCTTGTATTTGTGGTGGGTTACTTCTGAAAGTCTAAAATCGAATTTAAAATATATACTAAATAAAAATTGGCCTGTACCTGGAGGATAACTGAAAATCATGACCTTGGAGAAATGGACTCTGAGAGCAAGTTTTTGGGCATAGTCTATGCCTTGAATGGTTTTATAATGCAGATGAATGAATCTACTCCGGTTGATATTTGCTAACATCTGGCCAAGTGCCAGGCTGTGTGTGTGTTTGTGTGTACATGCATGCATGCATGTGGGTTGCATTCAGTCATCTAATGTTTGAAATACCAAACCTGCTTTTCTGAAAAACAGAAATATTTATTTAGAACATGGTCCAGAGTCTAGATTAGAACATGTAGGGGAGTTCATGTATGGAAAATTTCCCATAGCTTTAGTTTATGCAAATTCAGGGAATTTCAACAGTTATTTCCTTATGGATTTTGATGCCACACGGGAAAGTAAATCATTACTTTAGTGATCCAATAGTATTTTCATTTGCTTGCCATTATTTATAATTATTTGTAGATACCATTTTCCTTTTAAAGTCATCATAATGTGTTTATGCTTCTACTCAGTCTTTAGCTAAAGGAAAACTTAAATGTGTGTTGATGTCTGAAATCTGTTCTGCATATAGTGGGTTTTACAAGTTACAGCTGCGTAGTCCGTTATGGTTTAACTTGCCACTTTAGAGACAAGCTGTGCTGTAATACACGAGATTACTAAGTGCTTTCAAGAGTTATTGCCTCCATGCTAGGCGCGATGGCTCACGCCTGTAATCCCAGCACTTTGGGAGGCTGAGGCAGGCAGATCACTTGAGGTCAGGAATTCAAGACCAGCCTGGCCAACATAGTGAAACCCAGCCTCTACTAAAAATACAAAAATTATCTGGGTGTGGTGGTGCCTGTCTGTAGTCTCAGCTACTCCAGAGCCTGAGGCAGGAAATCACTTGAACCTGGGAGACGGAGGTCGCAGTGAGCCGAGATCACACCACTGCACTCCAGTCTGGGCAACAGAGCGAGACTCCATCTCAAACAGTAAAAGAGTTACTGCATCAAGATAAACCACTACACACAAACACACACACACACACACACTCCTATACACCATATTTGTGCAGTTAAGTGCCTTTTTTTTTTTTTTTTTTTTTTTTTTTTTGATGGTGTGTTTCTCTGTCATCCAGGCTGGAGTACAGTGGCACAGTCTTGGCTCACTGCAAGCTTTGCTTTCTGGGTGCAAGCGATTCTCCTGCCTCAGCCTTCCCGAGTAGCTGGGATTACAGGTGTGCACCATCAGGCTCAGCTACTTTTTGTAATTTTTGTAGAAATGGGGTTTCACCATATTGGCCAGGCTGGTCTTGAACTGCAACTCCTGACCTCAAATGATTTGCCCACCTTTGCCTGTGCTGGGATTACAGCCATGAGCCACCCCTCCTGGCCTTTAAGTTCTTTTTGATGTGCAGTTAGTTTTTATGTTTGTCTGGATACATGCTTCTCAATTTGTATACCATCATTTTTCTCAGGATTTTCATCAGCGTATAAAATTTGTTTTTGCTACTAATGAATACAATAAGTATGTTCTTGTGATATTCTGAGTAGAGCCAATTGTGTGACTTGATGTTGAGATACTGTTTTAAAATAAGATAGGTAGTGTAATATTAAGGCAGCACCAAAGAAAGAGCTAATTTTCTAGAGTTGGGAAAACATTGCTTTGCCTGTTTGAGAGGGCTCAGTCAGGTCTTTAGAAAGTTTTGAAGTGATACTATGCTGAAGGACAAATTAATGAATGATGATAAGTATAAATAATTATAAATGATCTGAAATATGAGATCATTTCGGCCACTTTTAAAATAATGCTGTAATAGCTTTCCCTTTTTAAAAACGAAGCTAAAAATACTCCTTGGGTCTGCCATTCCCTGTCTGTCTGTCTACCAGCTATTACTCTCCTAGCTACAGTAAAATACCCAGGAAAAGCTGTCTCTATTTCTTATTTGTACTTCCTCACCTCCCAACCATTAAAATTGAAATGGTTGTCATTTCCACTCTCACATTAACTTCTTGCACGCTCTCTTCCAAGAGTGAACTCTGCATACCCCCATCAACACACTTATTCAATATTATCAGTAATGATTTTGAAACATAAATGACTCCTGCTTTAAAACCATTCTCGAGACCCACAGAGATTCTGATACAGGTGGTTTGAGAGACATTACCAAGATGGTGGAGTAGGAAGTACCAGCCTTCATCTCCCATGAGAAAATGTAGACAGCCATTCACAAACCAAAATAGCCCTAGTTTAGGGTGGTGCCAGGCATCAGTATTTTTTAAAAGCTGCTCAGGCCCGCCGCAGTCGTGCATGCCTGTAGTCCCAGCTACTCGGGAGGCGGAGGTGGGAGGATCGCTTGAGCCCAGGAGTTCCAGGCTATAGTGCGCTATGCTGACCGGGTGTCCGCACTAAGTTCGGCATCAATGTGGTGACCTCCTGGGAGCGGGGGACCACCAGGTTGCCTAAGGAGGGGTGAACTGGCCCAGGTTGGAAACAGAGCAGGTCAAAACTCCCGTGCTGATCAGTAGTGGGATTGCACCTGTGAATAACTGCACACCAGCCTGGGCAACATAGCAAGACCCTGTCTCCTCTTTAAAAAAAAAAAAAAAAAAAAAAAAAAAAACTGCTCAGATAATTCTAATGCCAATCAGGCAGAAAACTACTGCTCTAGGGGCTTCTCTCGCACATAATAATGTCTGAACCACTCACTGTGGCCTACAAGGCTCGTGCCTGGCTCTCTGATGCCATATCCTCCTGATCTCCGTTTCCTCTAGCCACCTTGGTCTCCCTCAGTGATGCTGGAACTTTGTTTTGTTCATCATTATATCTTTAGCACTAGAACAGTGCTTTCTTGCACACAGTACATGTTCAGCAGATATTTGTTGAATTCACAAATGTTTTTATAACACTGTTTGATGTTCTTATTCTGTAGTAGTGATTACTCTGTAAGTAATGCCGTCTAGGTTCGTAGTATGTTCAGTCTTCAGGAATGCTACTGAAAAGCCCACTATTTGACCATAAGTCAGAAGACCCCGCAGTCCAGCTTCTCCATCTTCTAACGCTGTCTTCTACTTTGCTGTTAAAACACCTACTTTTCTGTTTTTATCTCTTGCCATGAGTGATATTGATACTGCTGATTTTTTCCTGGTCTACTATTTCTGCTTTTATTTTGTCTAATTTTTTTTTCCTGTATTGTCACTCATCCACTAGTTTTTCTGGGTAAAAAAGACTGGTCTTACCAGCATTGCCAGTCAATAAGAGAGCTTTTTTTTTTCTGTGGGTAAACAGGCCACTCGTAGGATGTCCAGCATGTAATCTTTGGATCCTATCCCCTTCTCTTGCTGGGTGCAGGTGGGTAGGTCCTTTGATGAGAAACCGAGGAGGAATTGATGGGGGAGGGTCAGGTTTTAAAGGGAATAATGGGTATCAGGGGAAATACATGTTTCTGAGGTCACAGTTGGAAGCCTAATTGATGGAAAATTGAGATTATATTGCACCATTATCTAAGTGCAAGATAACATTGCTTACAGCAGGGGCCTGCAAAGTTTTCTTTTCTTTGTCTTTTTATGTGTAGATAGTAGGTGTTTTGGGCTTTGTGGGCCATGCGGTCTGTGTCCCAGTAACTCTAGTCTAATGTTGTCGTGCAGAAGTAGTCATAGGCAGTGTGTGAACAGAGTCGTGTGGGTGTGTTTCATAAAACTGTTTATGGGCATTGAAATTTGAACTTTATATAACATTATATAAAATACTGTTATTTATATTCCTGCTACCTCCACCACCACTTAAAAGTAGAGTCAGGAGCCATGTAACAATGTTTCAGTCAACTACAGCAGACTGTTTATACAACCATGGTCCCGTAAGATTAATAATACCTTATTTTTACTGTACCTTTTCTATGTTTAGCTATCCAAATATTTACCACTGTGTTACAGTTGCCTACAGCATTCAGTACACTAACATAGGTACAGGTTTGTATCCTAGGGTCACGAGGCCATACCATATAGCCTAGGTGTGTAGTAGGCTGTGCTGTCTAGGTTTGTGAATACACTCTGTGATGTTCACACAACAGAGAACTTGCCTAACGTTGCATTTCTCAGATCATATCCCCATCGTTAAGTGACACTTGACTGTATAAAACCTGTTCTTGGCTTGTGGGCCGTAAAAAGGCAGAAGGCAGGATTTGGTCCTTGGGCCATTATAGTTTGCTAACCTCCAACTTCACATTTAATGTAGTGTTGACTTGGAAAGTTGAGTTCTTAACCAGTAGTCCTTTTTATACCTCACGTTTTAAAAACTGTCTTTAGATTTTGTGGTTGATGACAATTACCTCTTTATTAGCGTCGATCTGTAAATTTTGTCCCCAAAAGCTCCTTATCATGTTGGTGTCTTTGCCCTCTATCTTTTAGCGCCTACTGCTGGGCCGTGTTGTTTAAGCCTGTCTTTTATCATGTCTTTGCAGCATTGCTTCTGCCCTGCTTCTACAATAAAACAGCAGACTTTAAAACAATTTAGTAAACATTTCTTTCAGGCTTGTAACAGATGCTGTGGAGGCCCCCCTCTTTCTTTTACCTGCACTCCTGGTGGGCAGATCCCCAACTTGCTGACAAGCCCTTTTCCTTAGGTGCAGGGATGTCTGAGCTTGCTCTGCCTGAATGCAGGGCAGCCAACCCCATCCTGGCAGCCAAGAAGTGTTAAAGAGTTTTGTTTGTTTGTTTGTTTGTTTGTTTAGTAGAGATGGGGTTTCACTGTGTTGGCCAGGCTGGTCTCGAACTCCTGACCTCGTGAGCTGCTGGCCTCAGCCCCCTAAAGTGCTGAGATTACAGGCGGAAGCCACCGTGCCCAGCCATGTTAAGAGTTTTAAATGTAATGGCCCCGGGCGCAACCCTTAAGGAGGAAGTGGAGAGATACCTCATCTTTCTCCTCGTGGGAGAGTTCTGAGGCTTGCCTGAAGGACTGAACTGCAGGTGCTCACAGCAGTGAGTGAACCTCCATCGGCTTTTCTCCCTCTCTAACTTTCAGTGATCCCCTCAGGTGTGCTTCCTGGGATTTCCTTCCCACAAATAAGCTGCCTGCACCCAAGTTCTTAGGTCAGGGATGCCTTTTGGAGGAACCCAAATGACATGTGAGTCCTCGTGGACTCATTATTCTTACAGCTCTTTTTCTCCTTTCCTTTCCACTGAGAGTATATGATGTAGCTTCCTTAATGGTTGACACTGACACTAGGTGTGGGAAAAAAGTGTTACAAGTTGAATATTCCTTATTGGAAAGCTTGAGACCAGAGTGTTTCTGATCTTGAATTTTGAAATATTTGCATTATACTTATCAGTCGAGCACTTCTAATCCAAAAATCCAAAATGTTCCAAAGTCTAAAACTACTTTTTTTTTTTTTCCAGTTTCTGATTTTTCAGTTTCTGAGCATTTTGGATTTCAGATTTTCAGCTCAGAGATACTCAGCCTGTATATACTATCTACCCATCATTCAGTTCAGCTCAGCCTTAACTCGGCTTGGTTACCGGCATTCTTTACAAGTTATCTTTTTCTGCCCTTAGTTTTCTACTCTTAGAAAAGTAATATGTGATCAGTTATCTAACCTTAGTTGTCTTCTATGTGGTAGATCAGAATTTTCTTTCCAAAAGTTAGCAGATTCTGTGCTAGAAAACAGAATGTAGGGTACTATGTACAATTAAGCAAGTGGTTATAAAGTAGCAGTTACATGCATTTCTTTTGTCAGACTTCAAATAACATGATTAACAGGACTTTGCCAAAACCACAGATATTAAAATTTCAAAATGGTAATATGATCACAAGTAGCTGTAACCGTATTTCTCCCATCAAAGTACTTATTGATTACAATAGGTTTTTAACATCTGGGGAATTGAAAGTCTTTTTCTACCTGTGGCATGTTTCTTCCATAATGAGAATTTCAGTTGTATCAAGTAAATTTCACCATTGTAGAAGGTGTTTGAGGCATATAATCAATGTGGGAATTTGACTTTTTATTTAGAGATAGACTAGTTATGTGTATGTTTTTTTCAATTTTAGATCAATACATGCTTTTAAATGTCTTAAAACTTGATGAACTCTTTTTAAAGATATGATTATATTAAAATGAGCTTTATTTCAGAAGCATGATAGTTTTCATTTTTATTTGCAAAACGTTATGCATTTTTTTTTTCTTGAGGCAGGATCTCACTCTGTCACCCAGGCTAGAATACAGTGGTTCAATCCCAGCTTACTGCAGCCTTGATCTCCTCCCAAGTTCAGGCAGTCTTCCCACCTCAACCACCTGAGTAGCTGGGACTGAAGGCACATGCCACCATACCATGCCCAGCTAATTTTTTTTACAGAGATAGGGTTTCACTATATTGGCCAGGCTGGTCTTGAATTCCTGGGCTCAAGCGATCTGCCCCCTCAGCCTCCCAAAGTTCTGGAATTATAGGTGTGAGCCACTGTGCTTAGTATTCACATTTTTTTCCTTCCCCCGGAAGGCTTTGTCTAGCTGCTGCTGTCATTGATGTTGTTTTCCTTGAGACAGAATCTCGCTCCATTGCCCAGGCTAGATTACAGTGTCAGATCACAGCTCACTGCAACCTTGACCTTCTGGGCTCAAGTGATCCTCCTACTTCAGTGTCCTGAGTAGCTGGGGCTACAGACACATGCCATCATGCCTGGCTAATTTTTTTAAAAAAAATTTTTGTATAGCTAGGACTTCACTGTGTTGCCCTGGCTGGTCTCAAACTCGTGGGTTGAAGCAGTCCTCCAGCCTCAGCCTCTCAAAGTTCTTGGATTACAGGCATGAGCCACCATGCTGCGGCTGTTCCCTTTGTGTGTTTTGTTTTGTTTTGTTTTGTTTTGTTTGAAACATCACATTCCCTTTTTTTTAATTTGTTTTGGCACTTAGTAAGTTTAACATAAGATTGATCCCAAAAGTCTTTACTTTGATTGCTGCTTTGAAAACCAGCTTTCTGTCCTAGTCATAAGTAAATAAATAACTAGTCGAAGTTGGATTTTACTGCTACAAGTTTATTGTTATGACCTGCCTTATCTGGGGGGTAGCTAAATCTTGTGTAAATTACATTCTTTTCTGTATTTGGTTTCATTTAGTTGCATAATGCTGTTAAATAGTTGAACAGATATTAATGTTTCCTGTTAAACTTGTACCACAATGTGCTCAAGAGAAAAATGTTGGGCAATGTGACTTTAGACCCATTTTTGGGATCTATTTGGGAGAGCATATGTGTCCAGAATGGGTTTTTTTTTTTTTTTTTTTTTTAGAGCTTTCTCTTAGGTTATAGTGTTACTCATGGGTGTTTTCCATGTGCCTCCTCTTCACCTAGGTTATTGATTTCCATTCACTTTGGTTCCCCATCTTTTCATCACCCCTTATTCACCTTGGCACATTTCTGTAACTTCATAAACCACAGCCTTTTCAGTTTCTCACCAGAATATTATTATCCATTCCTATGGGATGAGTTCCAAGCCCACTAACTTCAGTCTTTATTAATCCTTCCTGTTCTAGCCCCCAGGGTTCTGTCTGTTCTCTGATAACAGAGAGTACTTTCTCTGTCATCCATGTGTCCCAATTTGTACTTGACTCAAACATTCTTAGTTGTCCTATATATTGTGCCTCAGCCACCTTGTATGCTGTCTTTTCAGGACACACCGCTAATATTTCTTTTGTTAATATTTCTTTTGTTTCTGTCACATAACAGGAACTTAGCAGTTAATTAAGTGTTTCTATTAAATACCCAGTTATCTAGTTTTCTGCTTTTAATTTTTCTCAAAGTAATCTTGGTGATTTTTAAGCATTTTGTTTACTTATTGGTTTGTTTTTTATAGATGTAAAAAAAGATTGGTCTGACCATGCTCTCTGGTGGGAAAAGAAGAGGACTTGGCTTCTGAAGACACATTGGACCTTGGATAAGTATGGTATTCAGGCAGATGCTAAGCTTCAGTTCACCCCTCAGCACAAACTGCTCCGCCTGCAGCTTCCCAACATGAAGTATGTTAAGGTGAAAGTGAATTTCTCTGATAGAGTCTTCAAAGCTGTTTCTGACATCTGTAAGACTTTTAGTAAGTATTACATAAATTCTTCTTAAAATACGAGTTATGTGATGTACTTATGACTGATGACTGACATAGCTTATCCCAAGGGATGGGGCATGGGATGAACTGTCTACATATATATGTATGTGTGTGAAATTTATACTTCATTAAAATCTTTATATTAAGATAAATGTTGGGTTAAGGTGGAACAGGAAGAATCTAGGGGGATTCTTTCCTTACTAGAATTGTATCTGATATTTATTATTTAATACTTTATTTTTGGGGGGAGGGTAAGGGACCAGGCATTGTTTTCAGAGGAACATAGACGGCTTTGCAGCATTTCCTTCATATAAGTCACTATTTGATTTTAATGATTCAGGCAGATTATGTCACTTCCTCCACTGAAGGCCTGACACAGTTCCTAAGGAAATGACTATGAGTGTTGTCTTCCTTTACCAGGCTACAATTTGAATATCCCTGTAGTAATTCTATTTATGCATTCTGAAATGAGATGTGGATTACTTTGGCTGACCCAGTTATGTCATATGACAGGAAGTATTCAACCATCTGAGAAAATGTGAATTACTGTCACTACCACGAGTGCAGAACTCTTGTATTTTTTCCTATTTGAGAAATTCTTGGTTAAAGATAATGTTTAATGACTTTTGATATTTTAATTCCAAATAAAGAACTACAGTTTTTTATTCACATTATGTGTTTAAATTATACTAGTAATTTATAAATGTATTCTATCGTAAAAGAATCGATGAATATAGACATACATAGTGAGCTCCCCCTTCCCCTAAGTAATCATTCTTGACAGTTTGGTGATTTTCTGTGCATTAATTTATCCATACATATCGGATTTTTTAATAAACAGGAATATTTATATGTACTTTTTAAACTCGGTAAATGTCTTAGATTTTTCTATGTGTTATATATTCTTTTAAACTGTAATTCACAGTATAGACATACTAATAATTTACATCTAGTCACTTCTTGGCCTTTTGGCTAAGATCAAGTGTAATTTATAACCACATTTCCCTGTTAATGATCATTTAGATTGCTTCACTCTTAGAGCAAATGCTGCAGGATTTTCAAATGTTTTAAATCTTGCTGAAAACATTTGAAAATATTTTAGTTGGGCTAGCTCCAGGGTACCCAATCTTCCTTGCTGGTGTCAGCACCCACACTCACTGCTGGAGCCTGTGGGCAAATGCTGTTCCTGTACAACGTCTGAAGCATGAGCCTGGGGACAGTATGGAGGTGCTAGGACTGCCTACCTCTTAACCCAGAGCCCTGCCTGCTGCTTACGCTTGTAGGCTTGCAGCTCGGAGGAGTCTGAATCCTCACCCATTTCTTGTGTTTAGTTTCGTCTGTGGCTTGCCTTAAACCAATACCAACTTCTTTCTGTCTTTCAAGAATCACTCATCTTTTTTTTACCCTCTTAAGTGTATTTTTTCCTGTCTCCTGGCAATGTTATGGATGTTTGTTTTCCCTCTTTTCCTACAATTTGTAAATATCTTTTGTTGCCATTTCAGGGGATATGGGATGTAGGAGGGGAGATACAGGTAGATTCACACTGCCATTTGATCTGATGTCCTTGGAATTTTTTTTTTTAATGTGAAACAGGGTTTTTTAAAATTAAAATAGAGTGAAGTACAGAGAAAACCAAAATCCCATCATGTAGAAATAATAATTGTTGATATTTTCTCATTTTGCCAAACTTGACATCAAAGTAATACTGGTAAAATTCTTGAGTCTCATTCTCCTAACTTCCCTTCACAAAGACTACTGTCATAAGTTCAGTGTGTAGGCAGGACTGTAAAATACACAGACGCACACGCACATGCACACGCACACGCATGTATTTCTGTGTGTATATATCCATAAATAGTATGTTATTGCCATTACCATGTTAGGTATTTTCTCACTCAGTTTTGTACATGTGTGCAAGAATTTCTCTCAAGTATCAACCTAGAAGTAAACTTACTGTGTTTTAAATATACACATAATTCATTACAGAGTACTATCAAATTATCTCCCAGTTGGTTATACCAGTTTAAATTCCAACTAGCAATATATGAAAACCTATTGCTTCAAATCCTCACTAACACTTGATTATGATCTGTTTTATTGTTTTTATTTCTGAGAAAAAAAGACAGTATTTCATTTTAGTTTACAAAGCCAAATATGTTTTTAAATCGTTAATTGGACATCTAAGTTCCCTCTTTTTCGAACTGCCTTTTTATATCATTTGTTCATTTTTGAGAACTTAATAGACTTTAGTTTTTACAAGAGTTGTGGGTTCACAACAAAATTGAGCAAAAGTACAGAGAGAGTTTTCCCACATACCCTCTATCCTCACACATGCACAACTTTCCCTGCTATCAAAATCTGTACCAGAGTGGTACATTTATTATAATTGGTGAACCTACATTGACATATCATTATCACTCAGTGACCATAGTTTACATTAGGGCTCACTTCTGGTGTTGCACATGCTATGAGGTTGGAAAAATATATATTCATGTGTATCTATTGGAGTATTGTACAGAATAATTTGTCCTAAAAATCTTCTATGCTCTGCCTATTCATCCCTCTCTCCTTATGCCACCACTAATCCTTTTACCTTATCCATAGTTTTGCCCTTTCCAGAATATCCAGTGTTTGGACTCATACAGTATGTAGCCTTTTCAGAGTGATTTCTTTCACTTCATAATAGGTATTTAAGTTTCCTCCGCTTTTTTTTTTTTTTTTTTGTGGCTTGATAGCTTATTTCTTTTTTTCCCTTTGTTCTTCTTCTTTGTTCCTTCTTCTTCCTCCTTCTTCCTTCTTCCTCCTTCTTCCTCCTTCTTCCTCCTTCTTCCTCCTTCTTCCTCCTCCTTCCTCCTCCTTCCTCCTCCTTCCTCCTCCTTCCTCCTCCTTCGTATGTGTGTGTGTGTTTTGAGATGGAGTCTCACTCTGTGGCCCAGGCTAGAGTGTGGCGGTGTGATCTTGGTTCACAGTACCCTCCGCCTCCTGGGTTCAAGCAATTTTCTGTTTCAGCCTCCCGAATAGCTGGGATTACAGGTGTCTGCCACTATGCTGGGCTAATTTTTGTATTTTTAGTAGAGATGGGGTTTCACCATGTTGGCCAGGCTGGTCTCGAACTCCTGACCTCAGGTGATACCCTGCCGCAGCCTTCCAAAGTGCAGGGATTACAGGCATGAGCCATCATGCCCAGCCAGCTCATTTCTTTTTAGTGCTAAATAATATTCCATCGTCTGGTTGTGTCATAGCTTATTTATCCACTCACCCACCAAAGGATATCTTGGTTGCTTTGTTTTGAATAAAGCTGCCAAAACAACTCTAGGCAGGCTTTCAAGTGGACATATGTCTATTCGTCCATTTTTCTTTTGTTTTATCTTTTCATCATTGATTCGTAGTTCCTTATAAATTCTAATATATGCTGCAAGTAATTTATCTCAGTCTGTCAATGTTTTAAACCTTTCTTCATGATTGATTTTATTTGCTTTTTGTTTTTATCTTTTTTGGTCATGTAGAAGTTAACATTAGTTTGTGTTTTGGGGTATTGTTTTAAAAAGCTATTCCTGTTTTAAATTGCAGGTATCATCTGTATTTTCTGCTAGTACTCTTAGAGTTTTGTTTTTCATGTTTACTGCTTTAATCTACTTAGAATTCACTTTTGTGTGTTTTGTGAAATACAGATGTAATGCAGTGTATTTTAGGAGAAAATGCTAGCCAATACTGTTTATCGAATTGTCTGTTATTTTTCCACATAAGCTTAATGACAGTTGTCATAAACCAAAATTCCATGTTGTATGGATCTGTTTTTCTGTGCTCTTTTCTTTTCCATTGATCCATTTATATGTCTTTACATGGATAGTACACTGTTTAAATTTCTGTAGCTTCATAATTTGTGTCTATATCTGTTAGGGCAAGTACCCCTTCTTTGCTGTTTTTCAGAATTGCCTGGGTTGATTTTAGAATTGTATGTTTCTATATGAAATTTGAAACAGTTTGTTAATTTCCAGGGAAAATTTCATAGCAATTGATTGCAAATACCTACATTAATTTTATGTAGATCTTTCAATTCATGAGTAAAATCTGTCTCCTTTTGTTGAAGTAGTCTTTTTTGTCTTTAACATTTTATCTAGAAAGATACTGTACTTTTTAAAAAAAGATTTCTTCCAGGGTCTTTATACTTTTTCTAATTGGAGGCTGTTTGTTTTTTTATAATCTAATAACTGATACCTTGTTGAACTCTTCTATGAATTCTGAAAATTTATTGATTCTTTTGGATTTTCTTTTTATATTTTTATTTATTTTTTGTTTAAATAATAAACAGTGTCACCCATGCTGAAGTACATTGGTAATATCTCGGCTCACTGCAACCTCTGCCTCCTGGGTTCAAGTGATTCTTCTGCCTCAATCTCCCAAGTAGCTGGAACTACAGGCATGTGTCACCATACCTGGCTAATCTTTGTATTTTTAGTAGAGACGGGGTTTTGCCATTTTGGCCAGGATGGTGTCAAACTCCTGACTTCAGGAGTTTGAGGGTATCTGCCCGCCTTAGCCTCCCAAAGTGCTGGGATTGCAGGCATGAGCCACCGTGCCTGATCTTCTCTTGGATTTTCTATGTAAGCAATCATATCTCTTCCAAATAATTTTTCTATCTTCCTTTCCCATTTTTATACATTCTTTATCTTACCGTATTGGATTAAACCTCTAGTACAGTACTGCATAATAGCAGTAATGATGACTGTTGTTGTGTTGTTCCTGATTTGAATGGAAATGCTTTTAACATTTGACATTGAGTTTAATATTTGTTGTGTTTGCAGGGAGGTCTTTTCCTGTTTTGTTTTTTGCTTTTTAAGAAAGTGCCTTGCTCTGCCACCCAGGTATGAACACAGCTCATTGCAGCCTTGACCCCCTGGGCTCAAGCAATTGTCCTTCGTCAGCCTCTGAAGTAGCTGGGGCCGCAGGCATGCACCACCATGCTTGCCTAATTTTTGTATTTTTTTTGTAGAGACAGGGTCTTGCTATGCTACCCAGGCTGGTCTTTAACTTCTGGGCTTAAGCAGTCCACCTGCCTTGGCCTCCCAAAGCACTAGGATTACAACCAGGAGCCATGACACCTAGCCTGTTTTTTAATTGCTGGGGCCTTTAACTCAAGAATGCATGGGCATTTTTACCAAATGGAGCTTAGGAAGTGACTTGCCCAAGATCACGCAGAGAGAGTCAAGAACCAACCTAAGTGGTTCTTGTTGTTCTCTGTGACAAGAATCTAGAGCTTCTTATACCTTACTTCCTTATACCTATCTTCACTGGCCTCATGCTATCGTCAGATCTCACAGATTTTTTTCCTACAGAATGTTTTGTGCGTTAATTCTTCATTCCACACTCTGCTGCATAGAATGAGGTTAGATGTTGCAAAGATTTTCAGGTTGTTACACTAATATTGCTCCACGTTCCTAAATATATCTATAGTGGGTGTTGGTCTTTCATTACTGCTGCTGTTGCTGCTGCTGCTGCTTTTGGCTGCATGGCATCTGAACTTTTGGTTCTATGTTTTGGAAATTTCCTACCTTA
Source organism: Cacajao melanocephalus (assembly GCA_963573385.1). Lineage (NCBI taxonomy): Eukaryota > Metazoa > Chordata > Mammalia > Primates > Pitheciidae > Cacajao > Cacajao melanocephalus. Next base: position 92,815 of record CAUYLG010058945.1, read on the forward strand.
TGAGTTGTATGAGACAAAGCCCACCTCCCTCTACAGAAACCATAAAGTCCAGATAGTTTTTTCCCAACCCCCCTCACAGATAGAGTACAGGCAGTTGGCCAGGTCTAGGTTACATGCACATCAGAAAATTTCTCCTAGAACTTTTGAGTCAGGAGCTCTTGACTCAGATAAGCCAGGATAACAAATACCTCATTCCAGTGTTGTAAGTGGCAGCAACATCCAGCTTCTAAGACAGAGAAGCCGTCGTCCAGTGAGAACACCCATCCATACATTGAGTATATTGCCCATTTACCCCTGGGGGATCTCATAGAGTTAGAATTTTGCATTTGCAGTGTTTGAAATTTAGATTACAAAAAGATACTATGTAATAAACATGTCTACATTATCCCATTTATGTTTATCCACCCTGAAATATACTCAGAGGTATTTCAGTAGAATGTTGACAGAGGTTATCTCAGGGTGATATTTCAGGTATGCATTTTTTATCCCCAGTTTTTATATTTTTGCAATTGTTTATTGCTCTTTTTAACAATTTAATATGTAATATTTGTATAAATAAAAGAAAGCTATTTTTCATTCAAGGATCAAAACCACTTTTAGCTTTTGATGTTTTTGTTTAGAATGTAAACTTCTAAAGTCAGAACCATGCCTTTCCATCTTTTTATTCTTAGTATAGGGCATGGCCTTAGAGAACATTAATTGAATGAATTAATTGAATGAATGAATGAAGAGGGGAAAATGATGGAATAAATAAGGGAGCAGTTAATGCTATCACTGGGATCATATGGAAAGTAATGATCTGTGGCCAGGCACAGTGGCTCACACCTGTAATCCCAGCACTTTGGGAGGCCAAGGCAGGCAGATCACTTGAGGCCAGGAGTTCAAGACCAGCCTGGCCAACATGATGAAACCCTATCTCTACTGAAAATACAAAAAGTAGCTGGGCATGATGGCATGCATCTGTGGTCCCAACTACTTGAGAGGCTGAGGCAGGAGAATTGATTGAACCTGGGAGGTGGAGGTTGCAGTGAGCCAAGATCATGCCACTGCACTCCAGCCTGGGCAACAGAATGAGATACCATCTCAAAAGAAAAAAGTAGTGATCTATTACAGGGTGTTCAGGGAATTTCTGCTTCATTGAGTGGTTACATTATATTTCCTCTAAACAGTCTTAACAGCTGTTAAGGGTCTGTGAACTATCAGTATTAATGGGTAGAAATTTACATAATATTTTGATAAATCATAAGACTAAAGTCTTTCCTGCAGAAAAGAGAGGGTCTTAAAGAGTGGTAATTTCTTTGTAGGTATATTAGAGAATACTCCAAGAACTAAGGCACTTAATTATGAAATTGTCTAAAACAAAAGGGGTTGTGCTTTATAGACTAGTCATGTTTACATGAAGGATCAGATACCAAGGGTACAGATTTCAGAAATCTAGGAGGTACATAAAATTTAGATGATCACAGTGTTTGGTGAGAGTCCAAGTACTTGACATGTGCGAATAGACAGATGTCTTCACATGCTGGCAGCACAGCAGGGAAGAAGGTATCTGACAGCACGCTGTGTGCTGCAGTCTACGTAACGTCATGAAGAATTTGGAGGTAGGATGGGGTCAGTATCACAGAGCAGGGTTCCTAAGATGGGGTCCCCATTTGGAGGAAACCAGGAGAAAAATTAGGGCGTAAAGATCCAGTCACATAGTTATACAGTTGAGATTTGGCTGCAGAAATAAATAAGAAAACAGCTAATAGGCCTTAAATAATAACATATATTTAATACATGCATATTTAATACATAATTCAATACTGTTATTGCTATAAAATATTATAAAAACACATGAAAATTATAAAATTTCATAGTATAAAAATTATAAAATGTTCATATGTGTGTTAGGAAAGAGGGAAGGGTATTTGATTTGCCAAGTGATTAAACTGTGTTGGCAAACTCTGGCCTGCAGTATGCTTTTGTGTGGCTCAAGAACTAAGTATAATTAGTCTTTTACATTTTTTTAATGGTTAAGAAAAATTAATATTTCATGCTGTGAACGTTATAAAAATTCAAATTCCTGTGTCCATAAATAAAATTGTATTGGAATACAGCAATATTCATTTGCTTAGGTATTGTCTGTGGCTGCTTTTGCATTACAACAGCAGTGTTGAATAGAGCTGCATACCCTAAAATATTTACTATCTTTAGAGAAAAAGTTTGCCAACCTCTGAATTGCATTATGGGAAGCGTTACTCTAGCAGATTATTTTCTTTTCACCACTGAAACTGAACACTGAAGTGACAGTATACAACTCTTCCCAGGAATAGTTAGGGTTTTCTTCTGTTAATTTTAGGTTACTTAATTTTCAACCCAAGTTATTAAATATTTCCCCAAATTAAAATGAAGTCACTAAGTAGTGGTCATCGTGATTTAATTAATTTAACTCTCTTGTATCTATTCCTGTGGCTTTGGCTTACTTACTGTACAAGCAGTAGAATTAAAACTGAGAAAGATGAGGACATTTCCATTGCTACCAAAATATAGTTACCTAAGGTTACCAAGTAAATGTGAAGGGTGTGCCAACCGCTGAAAAAGGACCGTGATGCAAGACCAGCAGAACACTGTGTAAAGGGAAATACCTACTTTTGCAAACACTGACAACATTTCCAAGCTTTTTATTTGGTAAAAATTATCTTTCTTTTATAATTTAACTCTTGAGAAAATGCTTCTGTGTAATAATTTTTTTCTTCCAAAAACGCTCTTTCAGACCAGTGCTTCTGTTTAATAATTAAATGAAGTTTTTGTTGCATTTTCCTTTTCCTTTGGACAGAAAGACTATTGACAAAGAACATCATTTTTTTTTTTAATGTAACGTGTATTCTGACACGCAGGCTTCACAATGAAGAGGCTTCTTAAGGGGAAATGAAACTCTCCCAAAGTCTGACAATCAACAGAGAGCTACTTATAAAAGCTCTAAACACAAAATACGTTCTTTTTAAAAAACATATTTTGTGTTTAGAGCTTGTTACCATTCTGTATTATCAGTAGGACATGTCATTTAGGTCTTTATGCCTTAGATACATGCTGATTCATTCCTCTTTTTTCTCTTTCTGTTCTACTTCTGTGAAGACGAATTTGGTAGGAATAGAGATGCACAAAACACTGGTGGATCAGAACTCAGATTGACTGAAGCTCAGTTGTGTTTAAAAATTTTTTGTAATTTTAAAAGTAATTTGATTTAGGTAAATTAAGCTGTGCATAAGGACTCCGTACAAAAGGGTTTGGTTTAGTGGTGACAATAAAGATTAGATGTTTAAATAAAGATGAAAAGGAAATGAAGAATCACTTAAACTGCTTTTTTGTACTTTCATTGTTCTGTTTCTACCCTTAAGGAGTGATGATACTTTCACTTAATCCTGAAAATTGTTCAGTGCTTTTTGTTACTTTATTTCCACCCATTTCTCTCCATATTCATTTTGCCTCTTGTCAGCTAATAGGGTTTTGGCTACAGGTAACAGAAATTCAAATTTTTTCTTTTTTTTTTTTTTTTTTTTGAGACAAGAGTCTCACTCTGTCTCGCAAGCTGGAGTGCAGTGGGGTGATCTCAGCTCACTGCAGCCTCCACCTCCCGGGTTCAAGTGATTCTCCAGCCTCAGCCTCCTGAGTAGCTGGGGTTACAGGTGCCCGCAACCACACCCAGCTAATTTTTGTATTTTTAGTAGAGGTGGAATTTTGCCATGTTGGCTAGGCTGGTCTCGGACTCCTGGCCTCAAATGGTCCACCCGCCTCAAGCCTCCCAGAGTGCTGGGATTACAGGCATGAGCCACCATGCCCAGCCAGAATTCAGATTTAACAGTGCCTTAAACAAATAAGGGCCTTCTTTTTCACATAAGCAGTTACTTGAGAAAATGAAGTGGTTCCTGGAACTGGATTCCTTGTTCAGTTGTGTCTTCATGGACAAGCTCTCTCCATCCCTCAGTTTTTTACCCCTCAGCATGTCAGGTTGGCCTCATGTTTGTAAGATGCCTCCTAGAGCTCCAGGTGTACATGGGTTGAGTGCCCTAATCTGAAATTTAAAATGCTCCAAATTTTGAAACTTTTTGGCTGCCAATGTAAACTCTGAGGAAATGCTCATTCAGTCGGGTTAGGGGCGCTCAACCTGAAGCTGCGTTTAAGAGGCAGAGTATCCAACTTACTCTCCTCTCACACCTGTGTCCTAACAGCAAAGCAAAACGTCCCCGAAGCCCCCTTCACATCTTATTGGCCCGCTTTGGGTCGTACGGCTGCCCTTAGCTGCAAGGGAGGCTGGGAAAACGTTACTATTACTTAACTTTTCCAGTTTCCTTAAAGGGCTGAGAAATGGCCAGTTAGCTCATCAGCAGACCTGCCACATGCCTTTTTAAGTATCTAGTCAGTTACACTGAGCAAAAGGGCCAGAGTTTAAAGAAATAAAAGTGAAATTTTTATTAAGGAGAGGACCCAAGGGGTGTCTTATAAGCTGTGTCCTTTAATTTTATTTATCTTTTTGATCAGCTTTGTTAAGGTATAATTTAAGGTATAATAATCATAATAGCAAAATTCATTGCATTTTGACTAATGGACCACCGGCAATATATAGGACAGTTCCCTCATACCCCTCAGCTGACAATCCTCTTTACCCTTCTGACCTCTGGCAACCACTTACCTGCCTTCTACCACTATAGTCTTGCCTTTTCTAAAATGTCATGTAAGTAGAATCCTGCAGTATTTGGTCTTTTCCGTATGGCTTCTTCCACTTAGCATAATGCTTCTGACCTTCATCCATATTATTGTGTGTTATTAACTCCGTCTTATTACTGAGTAGTACTCTGTTGTATGGATGTACCGTAATTTGTTTATCCATTCACCAGTTGAGGGGCATTTGGGTTCTTTCCAGTTTGAAGCTATTGTAAAAAAAGCTTTTATGATCATTCCCTTACAGGTCTTTGTGGGAACATAGGTATTTACTCAAGAGCAGTAGAAACTGTGAGTAGGTTTCTGGGTCATATGATATGTGGATATTTCACCTTGGAATAAATAGTCAAATTTTTTTCCAAAGTGGCTGTATTGTTTTGCATTCTTACTGGCAGTACTTGAGTTTTTGAGTTTGCAGTATTCTAGCAGGTGTGAGAGTCTGTCTCCTTACGGCTTTAATTTGCGTTACCCTAGTGACCAGTGATATTGAGCATCTCTTCATGTGCTTAATTGCCACCCACATAATGGTGAGGTGTCTGTTTGAATCCTTTGCCTGCCCGTCTTTTAAATTCAGTTGTCATCTGATTGGGTTATAAGCATTCTTTGCATATCCCAGATACAGAAATTTTATTGGATATATTTTGCAGATATTTTCTCACAATCTGTGGCTTACCATTTCATTAACAGTGTTTTCTAAGAGCAAAAGTTTTCATTTTCATGAAGACAATTTATGATCTCTGTTGTCCCATTTCTTTTCCGTTTCCCACCTTTCTAGTAGATTAAGGGGTTTTGGTGGGTTGTTTTTTTTTTTTTAGGAAGGGTTGTATTGATTACATTGATCTTCACCTGTGACTTACTAGCTATCATGACTTTGATTTTGCCATTTTAGTGGTTGCTGTAGGGTTTATATTATATGACTTTAACTTATTCACAGTCTACCTTCAAATTATATACTACTTCACACATAGTACAATAACCTTACAACAGTTTAGTTTCATTTCTCCCTTCTAGTCCTTTTGTTAGTGTCATATATTTTATTCCTATATATGCTAAACCCCACAGTATGTTATTTTCCCCCTAAAGCAATAAAGTATTTTAAAATGAGCAGAATGGTCTTCCTTATCATATATTTACCAGTTTTCGGTGTTCTTTATAAGTGTCCTTTCCGTGTGGTCTCCTTTTCCTTCTACCTGAAGAACTTCATATGCATCTCTTTTTATAGTGCCAGTCTACTGGTGATGAAGTTTTGACCTTTTGTTTGTCTATAGAAGTTTCAATTTGGGGCCAGGCATAAGTGACTCATGCCTACATGTAGTCCCAGCACTTTGAGAGGCCAAAGATCGCTTGAGCCCAGGAGTTCGAGACCAGCCTGGGCAGCATGGCAAAACTCCATCTCCAAAAAGTACCAAAAAATTAGCTGGGCATGGTGGCATGCACCTGTAGTTCCATCTGCTCGGGAGGTTGAGGTGGGAGGATCAGTTGAGCCTGAAACACAAAGGTTGTAGCGAGTCAGGATTGTGTCACTGCACCCCAACTTGAGCAAGAGTGAGACCCTGTCTCAAAAAAAAAAGAAAAAAAAAGTTTTGATTTGCCTTTATTTTTGAAAGATACTGCAGCTGGGAGAATTGTAAATTCCACCTCTCCCCCCACCCCGCTCCAATAATTGATGTCCCCCAGTTGTCTTCTGGTTTGCGTAATTTCAGAGAAGTCTGTTATTGTTCCTCTGTATGTTTTCTGTCTGCCTTTTAAGATTTTATCTTTACCCTGGTTATCAGCAATTTGATTATGATGTTTACTTAAATAGTTGTCTTTTTAAATTTTTTTATTTTTTTTTTTAATTTTGGAGACAGAGTCTTGGTCTGTCACTGAGGCTGGAGGGCAGTGGCACAATCTCGGCTCACTGCAACCTCCGCCTCCCAGGTTAAAGCAATTCTCCTGCCTCAGCCTCCTGAGTAGCTGGGACTACAGGCATACACCGCCATGCCCTGCTAATTTTTTGTGTTTTAGTAAAGACAGGGTTTCACCATGTTGCCCAGGCTGGTCACAAACTCCGGAGCTCAGGCAGTCTGCCGCCTCGGCCTCCCAAAGTGCTAAGATTACAGGCATGAGCCACCATGCCCGGCCCTGAAATAGTTTTTTTAAGGTGTATTATAACTTTGAGTCCATTGATCTTTCTGCTGCTAATCTGCTATTAATCCCATCCAGTGCCTTTTTTGTTTGAGATATATTTTTCATCACTAGAAATTTGATTCTGGCTTCTTTTTTATATAGGTTTTTCTTTTTCTCTTTGTTTTCCTCTAGTTTCTTAAACATATGGAATATGTTTATAATAGCTATTTCAATGCTTTTTATCTATCATCTGAGTTATTTGTGCTTTCCCACCCCACCCTTTACTCCTGGCTATGTGTCATTATGTGTCATAGTGGCTGGATTTTTTTGTACTGAGTTGTGTTGGCTTTTTTTCTGGTCACCAAATTACTTGAAATTAGTTGGATCCTTTTGCTTTTAAGCTTTATTAGGGTAGACCAGGGGCACCATTAGCCTTAGGACTAATTTCGCCTCATTACTGAGGTAATAGTCTTCTGGGGATTCTTCTCAGTACTCTGTGTAGAGGTCTTTCTGCTCTCCTAGATGGGAACATTAACTCTTTCAGCCATTCCACAGTCTCTGGTAGCTTCCTCTTAACAAATGCACAAATAGGTTCCAGCTAGACTCCAGGAAACACTTCTGCAGGCCTCGAGAGCACTCTGTGGAGCTCCCTTCTCTCCTGTCCTCTGCCGCACACATTCTAGCCACCTTGTCATCCCTGAATGCCATCCCAGATCTCTCAACACTGCAAGACCTGGCCCCATGCGCCCCTCCCCTGCCCCTACACATAAGCTGGTGCACTCATCTCATCCGTTTGGCCTCTCTTTCTTTTGTGCATCTTGTTGCCTAATGTCTGAAAGTGTTTCTTTTTCTTTCCTTTCTTATTGTTTAAATAAAACAGGAGAGTAAATCAAGTTCCTGTACTCCAACTTACTTGAAATCCTCCATTCTTAATTTTTCCTAGATTTTCTTCTAGCCTTGCATCTTTCTTAGAAAGCCATTATATGCTCATTAAAGCATTAGGTATAATAACAAAGCCATTTATTTAACCAAATTTTAAACTGAACATATTCAAGGCTGAACTCACGGTATTCCTTTCCAAATGTCTGCACTCCCTCCTCCTTCCTTTCCACCCTTCCCCCCAAGTAGTCACCATAGTAGTAAAAGGCCCCTCCATCCCAGATACACATACCAGACACATGGGAGTCATCCTTAGCATTGCCCTCTTCCTCACCTATACATCTCATTATCAGTGCAAAATGTTCTTTTTGCCTTCAGGAGGTATCTTCAGTCTCCGCATCTCTCCCTCTCTCCTACCTCCACTGCTCTGGTAGTCCACTTCGCCACCACCTCTTCCTGTTCCAGGAGCCTCCTGAGCAGTCTTCCTTTATCCATTCTTTTTCTTTCTAATGCATTCTTTATTCATAAGCAGAAAGATTTTTGAAATTATTATTATTATTTGAGACAGAGTCTTGCTCTGTCACCCAGGCTGGAGTGCAGTGGCACGATCTCGGCTCACTGCAACCTCCGCCTCCTGAGTTCAAGTGATTCTCCTCCCTCAGCCTCCCGAGTAGCTGGGGCTACAAGCACACACCACCACATCCAGCTCATTTTTATATTTTTAGTAGAGACGGGGTTTCACTCTGTTGGCTAGGATGGTCCCAATCTCTTGACCTTGTGATCTGCCTGCCTCAGCCTCCCACTTTGCTGGGATTATGGGCATGAACTACCATACCCAGCCTGAAATTATTTTTTAATTAAAGCAATAGGCTAGGCGCAGTGTCTCACGCCTATAATCCCAGCACTTTGGGAGGCCGAGGCGGGCGGATCACGAGGTCCAGAGATCAAGACCATCCTGGCCAACATGGTGAAACTCTGTCTCTACTAAAAAAATACAAGAATTAGCTGGGTGTGGTGGCACACATCTGTAGTCCCAGCTACTCAGGAGGCTGAGGCAGGAGAATTGCTTGAACCCAGGAGGCAGAGATTGCAGTGAGCCAAGATTGTGCCACTGCACTCCAGCCTGGCACCCGGCGACAGAACAAGACTCTGTCTCAAAAAAAAAAAAAAAAAAAAGCAATAAATGCAGAATTAAAGTAAAAAAGGCTTATAACATGAAACTACTTTTCTGCCCAATTTCTCCTCAGTGCCTGCTTACATTCCCTACCACTTTCTACTCTTTTACTGTTTCTGGCTTTTAATAATTCTGAATATGTGCTTAGAGTATTACTTCTTGATTTATCAATTTTAGATATCTGTTGATGTTTTTCCATTCAACCCTTTCTTTTTTGTTGCTGTTTGTTTTTGGTTTTGGTTTTTGTTTTTTGGTTTTTGGGTTTTTTTGATGGAATCTCACTCTGTCTCCCAGGCTGGAGTGCAGTGTCTTAATCTCAGCTCACTGAAACCTCTGCCTCCCCAGTTCAAGCGATTCTCCTGCCTCAGCCCCCTGAGTAGCTGGGATTACAGGCACATGCCACCACACCCAGCTAATTTTGTATTTTTAGTAGAGATAGGGTTTCACCGTGTTGGTTAGGCTGGTCTCAAACACCTCACCTCAAGTGATCCACCTGCCTCGGCCTCTCAAAGTGCTGGGATTACAGGTGTGAACCACCTCAACTGGCCTCAACCCTTTTCTTTTCTTCTTTATTATAACTATTATAATTTTTGGCTGAATCACTATTATTGTTTATATTAACAAAGCAGACGTTTTTACTTTCCGAGCCAAAATGTATATTTTTACCTTTCCTGTCTCATATGCCTTTTTTTTTTTTTTTTTTTTCTGAGATAGGGTCTCACTCTGTCACCCACACAGGAGTGCGGTGGTGCAGTCTCAGCTCACTGCACCCTCCACCTCCCAGGTTCAGGCGACTCACGTGCCTCAGCCTCCCAAGTAGCTAGGATTACAGGCACACGCCACCACGCCTGGCTAATTTTTGTATTTTTAGTAGAGATGGGGTTTCACTATGTTGGCCAAGCTGGTCTCAAACTCCTGACCATGGGTGATCTACCCGCCTTGACCTCCCAAAATGCTGGGATTACAGGCTCCAAGCTAGTTTCTAACTCCTGAGGGCTCAAGCAATTTTCTTGTCTTTGCTTCCCAAAGAGTCATAGGCCTTTTTATCATTTGCTGCTTATGCAACATGTATCTGTTGCTGATTCTTTTATTTATATTACTCACCTTAATTTTCATCATGATTAAATACATTTTCAGATTACAGTCAATCTCCCCACTTTTTCTTTTTTTCTTCCTAGACATCCTCTTGCACTCTGGGGTGGGTATTTTCTCAGCCCAGGCGTACAGTCACAGCTCTAGGACTTACCTTCAGCATTATCTTCTCTCTTGTATTTGACCTTGGACTTTTCCTCAGTGTTGATTTGCTCTCTTATTTTGGTGGAATATATTCTCTATCAGGGTAGTAAGAAGAAGGTGAATGGGTTGTAAATTTTTGAGATATTTGTCTTTATTCTGCCCTTCAATAGCATTGTTGTATCAAAAATTATTTTTCCCTTAGAGTTTTAAAGTCACTGTTAAATTATCTTTTGGCTTCCAATGTTGCTATTAATAGTCCTGATAGTGTTCTTTTCTTTTTCTTTCTTTCCTTTTTTCTTAAGAGACAAGGTCTTGCTCTGTTGCCCAAGCTGGACTGCAGTGTTGCAATCATAGCTGACTCTAATCTCGAACTCTTGGGCTCAAGCAGTCCTCCTGCTTCAGCTTCTCGAGTAGCCGAGGCTCCAGGTGTGCACCCCATGCCTGCTGCATCTTTAAATTTTTTGTAGAGATGGGATATCACTATGTTGCCTAGACTGGTCTTGAGCTCCTGTCCTCCCGCCTTGGTCTCCCAAAGTGCTGAGATTGCAGGCATCATGCCTGGCCTCCTAATAGTGTTCTTGATTTTTTAATCTCTTTTTTTTTTTTAATCTTTCTTTGTAGACTGCCTTATATCTCTGGAAACTTTCAGGATCTTTACTTTTCCTTACCATTTTGAAATTTTGTAACAATGTGCCCTGCCTGGCTAGGGTTTTATTTTCATTCATTGTGCTGGAGACTTCTGACCAGGAGATATTTCTTATATTATATTAAATATAATATATTTAATTGGAGTTGTTGTTTTATATTATTGATAATTTCCTCCTCTTTGCTTTCTCAGTTCCCTCTGTTACTGTTAGTCAGACATTGTTCTTAGATCGATCCACTTGCTTGACTTTGTATCTCTTCTATTGGAATTTGTAGGGTGGGGGTGACTATCACATTTTAATTTTCAGTGTTTTGGGCCTTTTATTTTTACTTATTTTTTGACACAGAGTCTCGCTCTGTCACCCAGGCTCGAGTGCAGTGGTCTGATCTCAGATCACTGCAGCCTCCCTCTTCTGGGTTCAAGCTATTCTCCTGCCTCAGCCTCCCAAGTAGCTGGGATTACAGGTACTCACCACCATGCCTGGCTTGTTTTTGTATTTTTAGTAGAGATGGGGTTTCACCATGTTGCCCAGGCTGGTCTCAAACTCCTGACCTCAGGTGACCTGCCCACCTTGTCCTCTCAAAGTACTAGAATTACAGGTGTATAGACTCTTAAGCGGCTGAAGTTAAGGTGTCAGCAGGGCTGTGTTTCTTTCCAGAGGCTCTGAGAATGAATTTTGCTTGGTACAGTTTGGTTCTATGTGATTGTAAGACTAAGATTCCCTCTGGCTTGTCTGCGGGGGTCATTCTCAGCTGCTAGAGGCCTTTCACATTGCTCGTGGCCCCCTTCCTCTGTCTTCAAAGCCAGTAACAGCGGGTCAACCTCTTCTCTCTGAATTTATCTGACCACTTCTTCTGTCTCAACTCTCTTCTGCCTGCCTCTTCTGTTCCTGAGGCCTCATGTGATTACACTGGACTCACCCAGATAACCCAGGATAATCTCCCTAAAATCAGTTGATAAGTAATCTTAATTCATTTGCAAAAACTCACAACACTACCTAGATTGGTGTTTGTGTAACCATGGGTGGGTACCTTAAACCTTCAGAATTCTGCCACCACAGAGGCCTTTCTCAAGTGTCTAGTAATCCTCGGCTGTTGGTTCATATGTTTAATGCTGGGGCATTATCAGTACCTAAGAGGAAGCTCTATATTGAATGGAGTTTAGCTCATCATCCTTCTGTAAGGTATTTAGACATATTGAGCGAGCTTTTTCAGACATCAGTGTCTAAAAGATCTTTTCCCTAGGGCTGTTCAGGTTCTGTTTGTAGAGGATCCTAAAGGGTATGTGTCTGTGGAATAGGTTACCTGAGTGTAATTCAATAATGAAACAGGAAAAGGATGTTGGGGTGGACTAAATTTTTTCAGGTAGTCTCTTTTCTGTGCCTCAGTTTGATGATTAGAACAGTGAATCAGGTTGTTTCCCATTGGTACCTCCTTCTACACACACCTTGGTTTTGTATTTCTCCAGTTTACAAAGTTACTGTTCTATCTGACTTCTGCCTCCCAAAACTTCTGAGATTTCTTATCCAGTATTTTCTTCTATTTTGGGGGCCCTTATAGGTTTATGTTTTCTGTATTTTTACATGATTTTGAAAAGGATTGAAAATAAATGCACATTTTCAGTATACATTTTTAACCAGAAATGCTTAATCTACCCTGAGAACTCTTCTTTACCTCTGTTTCTCAATTCCCTCACCCTCATGCTTTTCATATGTATAGTATTTATATAGCCTGTGTAGATTAGACTAGATTTGTCTTCTCTTTGATAACCTGCTAATTGTAATGAACATTAAATTTCAATGCTGTGGTTGGGTGTGGTGGCTCAGGGCTGCATTCCCAGTATTCTGGGAGGCTGAGGAAGGAGGATTGCCTGAGCCCAGGAAGTGGAGGCTGCAGTGAGCTTTGATCACACTAACACTACTTCATTCCAGTACCTGGAATTACAAGTGCATGCCACCACATCCAGCTAATTTTCACCATGTTTGCCAGGCTGATTTCAAACTCCTGACCTCAGGTGATCCACCCACCTTGGCCTCCCAAAGTGCTGAGATTACAGGTGTGAGCTGTCATGGCCAACTCAGTGTTTCTAATAGTAACATTCAAATAACCAATAGGAAACCAGACCAAAACCCATATACTTATTAAAATAATTTATTTGGACTTTTTATTTAAACATGGACAATGTTTATATAAATTTTAAAAAAAAAGAAAGTCCAGTGTGGTTTGCAGTAATTGCTACCATGTTGATTTTTATATGCAAATTAACTTTGAAGAAATCTCATAGAAGAATGAGAAAAGGGGCTGGGCACGGTGGCTTATGCCTGTAATCCCAGCACTTTGGGAGGCCGAGGTGGGTGGATCATGAGGTCAAGAGATGAGACCATCCTGTCCAACATGGTGAAACCCCATCTCTACAAAAATACAAAAGTTAGCTAGATGCGGTGCCGTGCACCTGTAGTCCCAGCTACTCAGAAGGCTGAGGCAGGAGAATCTCGAACGTGGGAGGTGGAAGTTGCAGTGACCTGAGATTGCGCCACTGCACTGCAGTCTGGCAAGAGAGCAAGACTCCATTTCAAAAAAAAAAAGAGAGAAAAGGAAAAATTATATATCAATGACTAAAAACACATGAGAAGGTGTACATTACTACTAATCAAAGACGTAAAAGAAGAATATATGTCCATGTTGTTCCACCTTTGCCTTAAAATTATAACCTTTAATCCAGTAATTCTACTCCAGTGAACTCTGAAATAAAATATGGAAAAAGATGAACATAGATGTTTGTAGAATTATTAAATATTAGTTATGGGCTCAGTATTAGAAGAATGATTAAATTATGATTTATTTACATAGTAGAATGTTATACAGTTGTTAAAATGATCATTTACTAGTCATATTTCATGTTTTGTAAGCACATTTTATTGTATTTTTTGCCCTGTCTTATGGTTCTGAAAGAACACATTTTAAATGAGTCAGTTATTTGTACTTTTTTCAGGGGCAACTTCCAAATTTCTACCGTGTGTGTATGTGTTTTATTTTTTCTGGAGATTGTCTTGCTCTGTCACTCAGGCTGGAGAGCATTGGCCCAGTCATGGCTCACTGCAGCCTGGACTCCCAGGCTTCGGCATTCTTCCCACCTCAGTCATTCTTTTTATTGCATGTGTCAATAGTTTGTTTCTTTTTACTGATTTACGAATTGTGTTCCATTGACTGTCACATTTTTGTTTATCCATCTGAGTTATTTTCAGTTTTGACTTTCATGAATAAAGTTATTACAAATGTGCTTTTCGTCGTCTTGGGTAAATAGGGGTAGAATGTCTTGAATTGTGTGGTACATGTATGTTCAACTTTATACAGAACTGCTGAGCTGTTTTTCAAAACATTGTTTCGTTTTATAGTCCCACCAGCTGCTTATGAGAGTTCAAGTTCCTCTTTACATCCTCACTGACACTGGGTAGTGTGTCTTTTTAATGCTGGCCTCTGATGTATGGATACTGCTATCTCATTGTGGTTTTAATTTGTATTTCCCCGATAACTGATAATGTCAAGTATCTTTTCATGTGCTGCTTGGTAATATTTCTTTGATAAAGTGATTGTCCAGCTCTTCAGTTCATTTGTCTTCTTCTTACTGAGTTGTTTGGGCTCTTTATATATTCAGAATACAAGTCTTTTGTCAGATATGTGTCCTGCAAATACATTGTCCCAATATATGCTTGCCTTTTAGTTTTCTCAGCAGTGTCTTTGAAGACTAGGTTGGTTAGTGGTGGCTATTTTTTTTTGTAATAAAAGACAGTTTTTTGTGGTTCTTTTTTGTGTGTGTGTCCTATCTAAGAAATCTTTGTCTTATACTTCTTTCTAGTTTTATTATTTTGGCTGTTACATTTAGATCGATGGTCATTTAGAATTAATTTTTGTATATTGTTATATAAGGGTTAATGTTCTTTAAAAATATATATATGAATCATTGTTTAGCACTGTTGAAAAGATTTTTCTTTCTCCTTGAATTGCCTTGGCACCTTTGTCAAAAAATTCTGACCACCTATATTTAGGTCTGTTTGGGGGGCCCTCTTCTATTTCATTCATCTGTGTCTTATCATTTAGCCAATAAGTGCAGTGGCTTGATTGATACAGCTTTACCATGTCTTAATAAAATCAGTTAGTGTAAGTTCGCCAACTTTTTAAAGAATTGCTTTGACTATTCTAGGATTGTTCTCATTTTCATATAAATTTTGCAATCTGTCAATTTCTACAGAAAAGTTGGAATTTTGACTGGGATCTCATGAAATCTTTAGCTTAATTTGAGGAGAACTGACTTCTTAACAAAATTAAGTCTTGCAATTTGTGAACATGATGTGCAATATATAATATATAACGTGTGTGTGTGTTTCCTTGGATCATTTTAAATTTCTTCTATTTTCATTTAACCATTTAGCCTGTTTATCCGACTCCTGAAATGAAAATAGATCCGAAACTTGTAGCCATTTGATAACAGGGCAGAAAATTTGAGTCAATTAAAATTTGAGATTCGGTAATGATGTAAAAATATCATAACATTTACCTCATTTATCATGTGTACCTTATACAGAATGGGTAAAGAACATCATATAATATAAATCTCAATTTTCCTTCCAGTTTCATATAAAAATATATAAATAAGGGCTTCTAATATTTTCTTTCTGTACCCTAGTAGATTGTTATCTCCACTTTGAGGTCATCACGTGTATTATATAGTTATGAATTAAGGATGTGTTGGGTAGAGTTTTTTTGGTCATAATCAGTGTTTTGCATGGAACCAGTATCTGACACAACTCAGACATACAGAAAGAAATTACAGTTTCTTATCTTGAAACAATAGATTTATTAAGTGTAAAGTGTTTAAATTTTCTGTTGTTGTAGTAAAACAATCTGTTTTCTTAACAGATATCAGACACCCTGAAGAACTGTCTCTCTTAAAGAAACCCAGAGATCCAACAAAGAAAAAAAAGAAGAAGCTAGATGACCAGTCTGAAGATGAGGCACTTGAATTAGAGGGGCCTCTTATTACTCCTGGATCAGGTAAGACTTTTCCCAAGCAATGGGCTCAAAGTGAGAACTGTAGACTGTGTACCTGTGTCTTTCTGGTGGTGGGTAAATGGATCATTTAGGTCAAGAAGAGTGTCAAGTTAAAAAAACAAAAACCTCTCCTTCAGCATTTTTCTCTCAGTCGTGATATTGGTTTCTCTCATGTGCAAATCATCATGTCAGGTGTTAATAGTTGAATTAGTAAAGAGGAAGCCCAGTTCTCTTGTTCAGAGAGTCAAAAGGAATAGTACCATAATTGGAATCAGGCAGAAATTGGAAATTTTTCGTGTGTAGGTCATGAAAACCACCACTATTTAGTTAATGCATTATTCCTTAAAGTCTTACATAAATTCCTTTTGAAAAACCTTCTCTCCACTGGATGTGGTGGCTCACTCCTGTAATCCTAGTGCTTCAGAAGGCTGAGGTGGGTGGATCACCTGAGGTCAGGAATTCGAGACAAGCCTGGCCAATGTGGTGAAACCCCATGTCTACTAAAAATACAAAAATTAGCCCAGCGTGGTAGCAGGTGGCTGTAATCTCAGCTAGTTGGGAGGCTGAGGCAGGAGAGTCGCTTGATCATGGGAGGCGGAGGTTACAGTAAGCTGAGATTGCGCCATTGCCCTCCAGCCTGGGCGACAAGCAAAACTCCATCTCAAAAAAAAAGGAAAAAACAACAGCCATCTCTCTGCTTTGCATATTCTGCTTCCCTGCCTTCCTTCCTTTTTTCTTGAAGGTTTCACTCCTTTGAGGAGCTTTCTTAGATTCCCTTTCATTACTTTTCCAATCTGAATTAGGCATCCTTCTGTCATAGGTCAGCAGAGTTTTCTGTTTGGTAGTGTTATACTGTGTGTTCTCCCCTGCTAATGTGAGCTCACTGAATGAAGGGACTATCTCACTTTTTTGTCACCAGAACCTAACTCAGCATGTGGCATTCAATAGGCATGCAGGTAATGTCTGTTGGGAAGCTGGGTGACTAATTAGGTTATGTTCTTCAATAGCGGCCATATACCTAGACTGAATATTGCAGTTTTCTACATTTCCATCAGCTCCAAATTTATAAACCGTTACTTAGGTCCCTTCGGCAAATTTTTCTTTCTTTCTTTCTTTCTTTTTTTTTTTTTTTTTTTTTGAGACAGAGTCTTTCCCTGTCCCCTAGGCTGCAGTGCAGTGGCAGGATCTCAGCTCACTGCAACTTCTGCCTCCCAGGTTCAAATGATTCTCCTACTTCAGCCTCCTGAGTAACTGGGATCGCAGGCACCCACCACCACTTCCAGCTAATTTTTGTATTTTTAGTAGAGACGGGGTTTCACCATGTTGGCCAGGCTAGTCTAGAGCTCCTGCCCTCGTGATCCACCCACCTCAGCCTCCCAAAGTGCTGGGAGGTGAAATTTACTAATTAATCTTACTAATTTAGTTCATTCTGGTTTTTAAAATTCTGAGATGATGATGGTAATAGTAATAAGCAACATTTACAGAGCACGTACTGTGCAGTGCCCATGACTATTTCATGCACTTTACCCATGGAAACCCATGTAATTCTCACTACAGCTCTTTGCAGTAGATTCTGTTAGTACCCACATTTTATGGGTAAGGATAAGAAATTATGGCACAGTGGTGCTAGGAAAGTCTTAACGTCACAAGCCTTGTAACTTTTCTGTAACTGTTTATGTACTGATTGCATTTTGAAAGATACAAAGAAATAAGACAGTCAGTACTTTTAAGTAGTTTATAGATTAGTGGAAAAACAGTTACTATACTTAAGGAAGTAATATGTAAATGTTAAATGACGTTTATGGAAGATAACGTCTTCGAAATTCAGAAAACAATTCCAAACAAAGTTTGTGAATTCAGCTTTTAAGTTCCAGTGGCTAGGTTTGGGGTGGGAAAAGGCAATCCAAGGAGAAAGAATGATACTGACAAAGAACATCGTTGCAAAAATATAAGATATGAATAAATGAGTTGAGCCGGTTTATGGCGGAGAGCCCTCTGAGATCCTTTAGGATAGCACTGGAACATACTTAATGGCAGACAATGGAATTTAGACTAGGGCATTGTAGAACAATTGGTTTCTGAATATGTTACAAAATTATCAAATCGTTATTGTAGAAAGAGTATCAGATATACTTCCAGTCAATAATTGTACAGGAGGGAATGTGGAGAAGGGTTGCCGGTATTGGTGGAAGCCTACAGGTTGAGAAAGAGGTAAAAGAGAATAAAAGGGGCCAGGCGCGGTGGCTCACAGCTGTAATCCCAGCACTTTGGGAAGTTGAGGCAGGCGCATCACCTGAGGTCAGGAGTTCGAGACCAGCCTGGCCAACATAGTAAATCCCCATCTCTACTATAAACACAAAATTAGCTGGGTATGGTGACGCACACCTGTAATCCCAGCTACTCTGGAGGCTGAGGCAGGAGAATCGCTTGAACCTGGGAGGTAGAGGTTGCGGTGAGCCAAAATGGTGCCATTGTACTCCAGCCTGGGCAACAGAGGGAGACTTTGTCTCCAACAAACAAACAAAAAAGAGCATAAAAGATTATGTCCATGTGATAATATGACATAGTAAGAAATATATATAGTCATGTGCTACATAGTTATGTTTTGGTCAGTAACAGATTACATGTATGGTGTAGTCCCATAAGATTACAAGATTACAATATTGTATTTTCTTTTTCCTTTTTACTTCTCTTTATTTTTTGTGGGGGAGACTCTCTGTCACCCACAATGGAGTGCAGTGGAAAAATCTCAGCTCTCTGCAGGCGAGATACAGGCAATTTTCCTGCCTCAGCCTCCTGAGTAGCTGAGACTATAGGTGCATACCATCACCACCAGTTACTTTTTGTATTTTTAGTAGAGATGAGGTTTCACTATGCTGACCAGGCTGGTGTCAAACTCCTGGCAGCAGTGATCCACCCACCTTTGCCTCCCAAAGTGTTGGGATTACAGGCATGAGCCACCGTCCCCAGCCCCATATTTTCACTCTACCTTTTCTGTGTTTAGATACACAGATACAGATACTTACCATTGTGTTACGTGCAGCATTCAGTACAGTAACATGCTGTACAGGTTTGTAGCCTGGGAGCAAGAGACTATACCATCCATATAGCCTAGGTGTGTAGTAGGCTATACTATTTAGGTCTGTGTGAGTATACTCTGTGATGTTCACACAACAATGAAATCCCTTAACGATGCGTTTCTCAGAACGTACCTCATCCCTATTGTTAGTGGATGCATGGCTGTACTTGCACCTTTGTCATTGCATCATTGGGCTGTTTCTGTGCTGCCCAGTGTTTGGCTAGCTTGTGCCCAAGAAGCACATCCTTACCAATTCTTACCCTCCCCAATCTTGGGCTCCCTTGTTCTTACTACCACCAGTTCCCTTTCACCCAGGCTGCAGCTGCTTTTATTTCTGGTCTGTGTACCATTCCTCAGTTCTTGGCTTTCAGATGCCTGACCATTGGACAACTTTGCTCTCCCTAAGGGACATTTGTGGACTCTGTTTGTAAGAGATCCTTTTCAGAAAGAAAACCAATGTTTTTATTAAAACATTGCCATTACTGTCAACCACATTTATTGAGCAACTTCTTGTCCAAAACACTACATGTAATATATATGGACTCCTCACAGTTAAACATATTAATTGAACAATTTTGAAAAATAGATAGCATGAGAAAAGAAACTCAGAGTGGCTAGATCACTTGCCTGGGAACTAATTCCTGGTTACTGGTAGAGCTGAACTGTGAGCCCAGGCTCATCCCACTCCCAAGCTAGAGCTTTCACCATTGTGCTGTGCAGGCACCCGCCTCCTTCCCTCTTCTGCTCCTCACAAGTGCACACAGAACCATAATTTTACCAGATATGTCAGTGGCCAGAGATGCCATAACCTAGCTTTTACTTAATTTTTGTAGCCTTATTTTCATTAAAGAAAAAAAAAATAGTTAAAATTTAAATTCTCTAAGAAATCCTTATACTGTACTCTACCAATGTAGTGGCAGTCGGAATCATCCCGTGTCAAAATTAGAAGCAATAACGCTGAATGTTTCTTTAAGTCTTAGAGAGTTAGAATTTGGGAAGTGTGAGGAGGTTTTGTTGCCTGGAAACCCCAGGTAGAAGACCAGTATGCATAGAAATTCTGAGAGTATGCTGGTCCAGGAAGAAGGAAATCTTAAAATTTTTTCATAATACAGAAATGGCTAGAAACAAACCCTATGAGTATGAAAAATACAATTCTCAGCTTATATTTTACAAAACAAAAAGACAAGAAGCTGCTGGTAGAATTGGAAACACTGGATATTTCGTAATAGTTTCTTCTTACTAAAAAGTGCTGGATTACTGGTGTTAGCCACTGCACCTTGTTGGGAACCAGCCCAACCCTGTGTGTGGGTGCTTCATGTCCCAGCAGTGATGAGGGAGTGAGAGAAGGAAATCGACAAAGACACAGCAGGGGTCCAAGGGTCCCACCACTCTCAGGAGGGGTGAACTGCCTTGGCCTGAGCTCTGGGCTCCACGTGCTTTTATTAGGTATACACTTGTTAATTGAGGGGTGGGGGAGCAGGGAGGAATGATTAGGGGAGGCCTTGAAACTAATGTGGGCAAGATATAGCAAAGGGGGAGAGGTGTGGTCTGCAGTATTCAGTAGCAGATGTGATTCTTACGCAAACCTAGAACACAGAATTCTACCACCAGTTGCAACCAAGGTGCGTTAGCATCAGAAGCATAGCTACAAGATCTGACCACACCCAATGCATCATGGGGCTTTTATCTCCCAAGCATTGTGGACACAAAGCAATCAAGATTACTCCATATTTTGAGAACCTAGGCAGAGCCTATGGCATTCCGGTAATCTCTGCCTTGCAAGGCTTTTCCTCCTTGTAAGCTCCCATCTGCAAGACCTTCCCGGATGTTGTGAGCAGAGGTCGCCTCCCTTCTCAGAGATCTTACGCAAGTCCTCTTTACGAGATCCTCTTGCAGCCTCCATGTTGAGAAGGCATTCGTGGGACCAAAGCAGTATTTCCTGCCCTGCAACCACCCCGCAGTGTTCCATGGTTTCACAGCGCTCTCAGATGGTCTTTACCTTAGGCCTCCTATTGCCACTTGATTTCTGTTTTACTATTTACTATTTGATATAGCTTAATTTGGGGTATAAACTTCAATGTACAGTAAGCAAAGCAAGCTTATAATTGTTTAACTAGAAATAACGTAAGTCTGCCCTGGCCATCTTGACCTACACACGTAGCCTCAAAACATTTTTTAAAAGTATTCTTTAAGTATAAAAGTATCACACACTTGTAGTAAATATTCAAATATTACAGAATTATGTGTTGTTTCGTTTATTTTTCCAACAAAAGTGGGACTGTTATACACACATTGTGTTTTCTCACTGATACATACTAATGGACCTCATATTTTTTAATTATAAAATTTATACATTAATACAGTCTCTTTATAATAAACTCAAATAATATAAAAAATGTATTAAACTTAAGGTGAGTTCCTCTTAAACTTATTCCCTGGCTTCTCCTTCTCAAGAGGGAGCCATTTCTTGATTGATTACTGCATATAACTAGGTTGTAAGTTTGTAGTCAAACTTGACAGTACCCTTTCTGTGTGTTTATATACATGTGTGGGTATATAACTTGCATGTCTAGTTTTCTTTTAATAACATAAATGAGATCCTAATATATATTGTATGCTCTGCAATTTGATTTTTGGTGATCAGTGTTTTGGTGATCTTTCTATGTCAAAGCAGGGAAGTTTCCCTAGTTCTTATAAATGACTTCAGAGTTTTACCTATAGAAAAACTCTATTTACCTGTTTTTCTACCTAGGTTGTATCTAATTTTCCTGTCAAATATATCCCAGAGCTGGGCATTGTGGTGCACACCTGTGGTCCTAGCTATTTGGGAGCCTGAGACAGGAGGATCTCTTGAGCCTGGGAGTTCAACCTGGGTGCTCACACCACTGCACTCCAGCCTGAGCAACAGAGCGAGACCGTTTCTCTAAAAAAAAAAAACACATGTATGTGTAGATACGTATATATCTATACACTCTATACCACACACATACTCTGTTTCTCTCTCCAGAAAGTTTCTGTGGCTTACACTTCCATCAGCAGTATATGAAAATGCCTCATTTCCTACATTCTGCTCAATATTGAATGTTGTAAATCTGTATGTTTGCCAGTTTGGCAATAAGTAATATCTCAGTTATTGTGTGTTTCCCTGATAAATACTAGGATAGTTGAATGATTTATATATTTGTTTTTTCTATTCTATTTGCAAAGAATAATTGTTCTTTAATTTATATTTTTGTTTTTAGTGATATTAAATTTTCATGTGTTACTTTCCTTTATATACTGGCATTTTGTTTGTGGCCTTTTTTTTAACCATATTATTTTACATTAAGTAGTCATAATATCTGTTGGCCATTTACTTTATAGTTCTAGGTTTTTACTCTTGCTTGGGAAAATGTTCTCCAAAGTATAAAATTAATACGATAAAAATTCTTTTAATAAAATATAAAAGATAGGTATTTTGATGAAAAACTTTCTAAAATTCATTACTTTAGTGCTCTTTTTAAAAATATATAATTTACAATAAGGTGGCAAATTTTACTGGGTTGCAATATAGCAGTATTTAGGAGTTATTTGATTATACAGGTTTTAAATATCTACAGTAGGTGGACTCAGACTATAGTGCTTTTTAAACTCTTTATTTCTCCTCCTTATAAGTTTTAAGTTATCTTTCCACGTTGTTCAGTAAGCTTATATTTTGTTGCTGACTAAATCTGTTACTTTATCTTACTCTTTACTAGTTTTCTGCCTCAGATGTGTTTTAAACCAGGCACTGAGGTAAACAACTTAGTTGGGAGAGTCTCTGAACTGAGACTAAGGAATTTAAAATACCCATACCCTCTGACCCAGCAGTGCTGCCAGAATTGGGAAATAACTACAAAAATGTTTACTGAAGCATTGATTTGCAATGACATTAGTAACAGAATTTTTTTTTTTTTTTTTTTTTTGAGACAGAGTCTCATTCTGTCACCAGGCTGGAGTGCAATGGCGTAATAACAGCTCACTGCTACCTCCGCCTCCCAGGTTCAGGCGATTCTGCTGCCTCAGCCTTCCAGGTATCTGGGACTATGGGCACGTCCCACCACACCTTGCTAATTTTTGTATTTTTAATAGAGATGGGGTTTCACCATGTTGGCCAGGCTGGTCTCGAACTCCTGATCTCAGGTGCTCCACTGCCTTGGCCTCCCAAAGAGCTGGAATTACAGGTGTGAGCCACCACACCCGGCCAGAATTTTATTTTTTTTATTTTTATTATTCCAAACAGAGTCTTACTCTGTCACCCAGGCTGGAGAGCAGTGGTGCAGTCTCTGCTCAGTGCAGCCTCCACCTCCTGGGTTCAAGTGATTCTCCTGCCTCAGCCTCCCAAGTAGCTGGGGCTCCAGGCATGCACCACGACACCTGACTTATTTTTTGTATTTTCAGTAGAGACAGAGTTTCGCCATGTTGGCCAGGCTTGTCTTAAACTCCTGACCACCTCAGCCACCCAAAGTGCTGGGATTACAGGCGTGAGCCCCTTTGCCTAGACAGTAACAGAATTTTAAATGAATACATGCACACCAATTGGGAATGGCTTACATAAGTTATAGTACGTGGATACAGTGTGTAGCCCTACAGCCAGACTGACTGATTTATACCTTGGCTCTGCAGCTTACTTGCTCTTGACCTTGGAACAAGTTATTTAACTTTGCTTTGCCTCAGTTTCCTCCTCTGAAGTGAGAATAGAGTTGTTGTGAACACTAAATGAGTTATCACATAGTGCCTACAGAACTAATAAGAACAATGAAGTAATTATGAAATAAAGAATATACAAACTATAGGAAATTGAAAGGGAGTAGGTTTGAGTGGGTGGCTGATTCTGTTAAATGTGTGATTTTATTAGTTCTTTCTCACATGGCTATAAAGAAATGCCTGAGACTGGGTAACTTAAAAGAAAAGAGGTTTAATTGGCTCACATCTCTGTAGGCTGCCCAGGAAGCATGGTGGCATCAGCTCCTGGGGAGACCTCAGGAAACAATTACAGCAGAAGGCGGAGGGGGAGCCAGCACTTCACTTGGCTGGAACGGGAGGTAGGGGTGGGATGGGGGAGGTGCCACGCGCTTTTAAACAACCAGCTCTCATGAGAACTCACTATACAGTACCAAGTAGGGGATGGTGCAAAACCATGATGAGAACTGCACCCCTACAATCCAGTCACCTCCCACCAGGCCCCTTCTCCAACGTTGGGGATTACAATTAGACATGGATTTGGGCAGGGACACAGATCCCAAACCATACCGGTGACAGGGAGAATATCTTTTCTATATTAGAAACTTTATAAAGAAAATTATGGATTCTAACTTGACTCAGTTTTGGATAATAATTATAGTACATCATACTAGGTACAAATTTTCAGTATTTGGACATTTAATAGATCTTTGAAATAAACAAGACTTTGCCTAGAAGTTAATGTTTTTTCACACTTTTATTTGTATGAAATACCTTTTGCCCAGTTGAGTTGAAGTAATGTTTTCAGCCCATTTAATAAATGTGGGGTGCCTAATTAATGCTTTCAAAAGGTGTCACACAATTTTAAGTTTGAAAAATACCTGTCTAGTTTAGGGACCTGGCTTTTAAACAAAGCCCCAGGACTAAGGATCCCAGTGTTCTTTAAATGCTGAAAAAGACTCCACAGCTTTGCTTTGTTTTGGGATTAACAGTGTTCAGATTTTAAAGGGTTGTTTTTGTTGTTGTTTTTTGAGAATTTTAAACGAATACATGCACACCAATTGGGAATGGCTTACGTAAGTTATAGTACATGGAAGCTATAGTACTATAGCATCCACTTATAGTACGTGGATACTCTAGTCTTGCTTTGTTGCCTAGGCTGGAGTGCAGTGGCCCAGTCTAGGCTCACTGCATCCTTCGCCTCCTGAATAGCATGCACCACCACTCCCGGCTAATTTTTGTATTTTTAGTAAAGACAGGGTTTCTCGACCCCCTGACCTCAAGTGATTCACCCACCTGGGTCTCCCAAAGTGTTGAGGTTACAGGTGTGAGCCACCACACACCCAGCCTAGATTTTACAAGTTTTTTTAGTACTAATGTTGGAAGAACACGTCAGGGACATCAAATCAAATATGCTGTCTAGCAAGAGATTACATTATTTCCATTAAAAACTTTTTTTTTTTTTTTTTTTTTTTTTTACTTTGCCTTTGCTTCCTAGACTAGGTCATGACAGCTACAAAAATCTCTAGCACCACTTTTTCACAGGAGTCGTTTCTGTCATTGCATGGGGAGAAGAGTTAAAAACAGTAGGAAAGAAGAGGGATTCCTAAGCTTAATCCTAAATATAGGGAATGGAAAAGCCATTTTCTTTCCATCATTTATTAACAGTGTTTCCATATACTCATTACACATTTTCTTTTGAAAAATTATGACTACAGGACAAAATACAATTTAACAGAGCTAGGACTTGGGGGAACTGCTTGTGCTTAATGTTATTCCCAACATTTTAAAATGTCTTAAATTCATCTCCTTAATTTTTGTAGTTTAAAGGAGCACATACCATCAGTTGACTAATGTAACAAACTGTTATTTACGTAGCCTCTACTGTATGCCTCGTCCTAATACTGAGAAATCAGAAGATAAATAAGGCAATAATATATCTTCCTTTTAGGATTTGACTATAAAATAAACCTCTGTTAGACTCTTCCTACAGCCAACTTTTATCTACCCTTTTGCATTAGTACTTTATTTGTTGTACCCCGGAACTTAAAAATAAAATTTTTTAAAAATACTCTATTTGTAAATTTGTTGAAACCTGTTTAGTTATTTACTGAAAAGACATTAGCATAAAATTATTCTTGATCTATATGAGTTAATTCATTTATGTTGCATTACCTTAAAACGGTATGGATTTCAAATGGTGGTAAAAGTTGTAGACATGTTTGTCATTATATACTTGACTAGAGCACAACTTCATTCTTTTAAATTGGACAACAAAAAACCTGTTTTACTTACGTTGTAGTTTCTAAGGTTCTTTACTCTGAAATCCACTTGAAATATGTACTTCAGTTTATGATTCACAGTTAGGGAAAATCTGTTTTTTCTTTTTCTCGTTTTCTTTTCATTCTTTTGTTTCTGTCTTCTGTTGTTGCCTTTCCTTTACCTTCTGAATTCCTTTCTTTCCTTTCCTGTAGGCACTGATGTTCTTTACATTGGCCCTCTGAAAGGTGAGCCTTGCCACAATTTAAAGAAAAGGTGTTGGTCTGTCTGCTTCAGCTATATCCTTACTTTCTGATTCTCTTGAACTGGTTTTTTCCTCCAGAATTTCTGCCAACTTAATTATATTCTTAAGGCTTTGTTATTACGTTTCAATGTTATACAAGGAGAATTAATTGCACATGTTCTCATGACAGGTAAAATAATATACTAAGCTTTCCTTTCAGAATAAAACTTTAGTTTCACAATGTGCTGTATATCATAGTGTGTGTGTGTTATTATTGAAAAACAAGATGTTGTGCTGCATTCTTACTACCTGTTTTTCATGTTACTTATTAGGAAGTATATATTCAAGCCCAGGACTGTATAGTAAAACAATGACCCCCACTTATGATGCTCATGATGGAAGCCCCTTGTCACCAACTTCTGCTTGGTTTGGTGACAGTGCTTTGTCAGAAGGCAATCCTGGTATACTTGCTGTCAGCCAACCAATCACGTCACCAGAAATCTTGGCAAAAATGTTCAAGCCTCAAGCTCTCCTTGATAAAGCAAAAATCAACCAAGGGTAAGTTTTATGATATACAGTTGAATTTCTTTATCCAACTAGAGGTAGAAATATTTTCTTAATTCTATGTTGTTTTGTTCCACTGCTCTTAATTTGTCCAGATGGCTTGATTCCTCAAGATCTCTCATGGAACAAGATGTGAAGGAAAATGAGGCCTTACTGCTCCGATTCAAGTATTACAGCTTTTTTGATTTGAATCCAAAGGTACCGAGGGTTTAAAGGGATTTTTTTTTCATTTGTTTTTGGAAGTGGGTGGAATAAGGAATCATTTGTATGTAGCAAATCTTGAATAATTATTAAAAATTCAGACCTTTAGGCAAAGGTATTTGTATTTTAAATAAGTCTATTTTAGTAGGTTGGAAGCATAACTAAATCTTATTGTTGTTTTTAAGATAATGAAACTTTTGGTTGATTTGATTTTATTTCTTTTTTTATCTCTAAGCTCTTAGCATGTCATGATTTGTATTTTAAAGTTACTGGTTTGGTACTATAGAATTGGCAAAGTTTAGGCCGGGCACAGTGGCTCACACCTGTAATCCCAGCACTTTGAGAGGTCGAGGCCGGTAGATCACAAGGTCAGGAATTTGAGACCAGCCTGGCCAACATGGTGAAACCCCATCTCTACTAAAATTACAAAAATTAGCCAGGTGTGGTGGCACACACCAGTAATGCCAGCTACTTGGGAGGCTGAGGCAGGAGAATTGCTTCAACCTGGAAGGCGGAGGTTGTAGTGAGCCAAGATTGTGCTACTGTACTCCAGCCTGGGTAACAGGGCAAGACTCCGTCTTAAAAATAATAATAATAATAATAATAATAATTGGCAAAGTTCATTTTTTTAATTTAATACCTCTCTTCAACTATATTTAAGTAAAAGTTTCAGAAAGATTACCTTTTCAATTCCTTTTGGATTACTAATTACATGCCAAAAGATCTTGCTTCAAAAAAAGGGTTTTTTTTTTTTGTCTTACTCTGTCACCCAGGCTGGAATGCAGTGGCCTGATCATGGCTTACTGCAGTCTCAAAGTCCTGGACTCAAGCCATTCTCCTACGTCAGCCTCCCAAGTAGCAGGGACTACAGGCTCACACAACCACATCTGGCTAACTTTTTTATTTTCTGTAGAGATAGAGCCTCACTTTTTTGTTTAGGCTGGTCTTAAAACTCCTGGGCTGAAGCCATCCTCCTGCCTCAGCCTCCCAAAGTGCTGGGATTACCGGCCTGAGCCACTATGTCCAGCCAAATTTTTTTTAGGTCTGCATTTTTTTCCTCTGTAACAGACAAGCACTGTTATTTGTCTTTACTATGATTGGTATTATCTCTGCTACCATAGTACTTTGTTTTTCTGGTAAGATTTAACTTTGCTATAAATATCTGGAGCTCTTTCCCCCTAGAAAACACTTGGCACAGAGGTTTGAATTTTTTACTTCCCTATCAACCTGGGGGAAAAAACCTCTCTTGACTACCTTCTCATCCTTTTCATGTCTAGAGTATAGTCTAGATTTTAATGTTACGTTTATCATCTTTCATTGTATGCTTCAGTAATTCTTTATACAACAGCAAAATGTTTGTAATAGATCTATAGAAAATAATTTTAATTCATTTTCAGGCTACATCATAGCTACTTTTAGTAAAGCTAAAGCTACTTTGGGAATAGATACATTTGTGAGGGGAATGGAGATGTATTTTGTCAACATTCTAAAATACATGTTGAGCATCCCTAATTTGAAAATGTAGAATGCTCCAAAAGCTAAAATTTTGAGGGCTGACAAAATGCTGAAAAGAAATGCTTATTTTGGAATTTTATGTTAGGGACACTCAACTGGTATAATGGAATATGCCAATATCTGTAAAAATTTTAAATTCAAAACAGAAGGTGCCAAGCATTCTAGATAAGGGATATTCAGTCTGCAGTATTCTTAAGGCACTACTGTTGACTTTTAGTTATATAATTAATTGGATAATTGTATTTGCCCTGTATTTTGCATATTTAACTACCATTTGCAAGGACTTGCCACTTGATCTGGGTATGCCTCTACACAGTGAACAGAATGTTCCCCAAAATAATTTGCCTTTGCCTTCTGATTACATTTTAGTATGACAAATTGCAATAACAACACTGAAAAATAATCAGTAGTTCCACCTTACTTTAATGTCATCAAATTAGGTTTCTTATGTTCAAGGCTATAATGTCTAGTGGTTATTTCCCTGAAAAATACAGAATCTGCTTTTAATACTGTAAAATCAATTATTCTGTCATCTATTTTAATGTCATTTTTAATGGAAAATTAGATGTGGGCATATATAGGCATATCTGACCCCATAGGTACCCTTTTTATAATCTTTGATTGTAAATAAAAATTCTCTCTTGTAAATTAAAATCCCAGGAAAAAAAGTAGATTTTTCTTGTCAATTGAATATTCAGAGTTTGAAATTTATCAATGGTAAAGGTGATATATTACAAAAGAACTGTTTCTCTTGCTGCAGTATGATGCAATCAGAATCAATCAGCTTTACGAGCAGGCCAAATGGGCCATTCTCCTGGAAGAAATTGAATGCACAGAAGAAGAAATGATGATGTTTGCAGCCCTCCAGGTAGTTGAAAGGTCTAGAAAATGGGACTTATTTGGGTAACGGGTAGGGGGTTATTTTTAAATAGTAAAATGGAATCATAATTCCAGTAACTTTTGACAGGACAGAATTTTTGCCATGAAGAAAGTGAGTAGAAACTTAGGAAAGCAAAACAAATACATTTTAGTTTGATTTTTTAATCTTATCTAAGAGTTTAGTGGTATACTTGAGTATTTTGTAGGAAAAAAATTATCCTCTCACCCCCAGATACATATCTGCTCAGAGCTACTCAGTTTTTCCCTTGGAAAGAAAATATTTATTAAAAATCAGATTTCTGAAATTGAATCTGAAGCTTACCTGCATAATTTCATAAATAGCCGGCATGATACAACACACTATAAAACTGGCTGTAGCAAAGCAATACTTTTAGGTGATAAGATTTAGAGAGACTAGTGAAACCAAACCTGTTTCTACAATGATAATCCTTAGTTAGATAGCTAATATTTTCCTTAGATTAAACCAGTTTTTTCATATGTGGTTCTTACATACCGCCTCCTTGAGAATTATAGGGGAGCTTAATCAAAAATTAATTATTGACTTCATTAGTAACATTAGGATGGCATCCACAAATTCACATTCTTACAGATACTGAGGTCTGATGACCAAAGTAATTCATCCTTCTTAAATTTCAGATACCGGAGTAATGCTTTGGCAAGTATTCCCAGCTACAGTGGGATTCTGGGTTCAGCCTAAAGTCCTGATAAAGTTGGTGTTCTGTAAATAACAGAAGTCCAGGAAGCAAAGTTGACGTTCAGTTGAAGAACTTTCACTGTAGAAAGGATTTTGTTTTTCCTTAGAACACAAACAAAAATGCTCTCAGTCTTCCGAATGCTTTCTTTATGCATCCAGAAAAGTTTTCACTCTTGACTCAAAGAGTTGCCATTAGAAAGCAAGAAGGGGGAGTGGGGTAGCCAAAAAACAAAAATTTAAACAGCAAGAACAGCTAATTTTCACCTTAGTTTACACAGTGAAAGAAGGGAGTTGCAAAGATGCATAGACAAGGAAAATGCCAGGTGACAGATGGATTAATCAGTTATTTTCTAGGGACTTGCTTAATGAGCCAGTGAAGATCCTGTACTGTGCTTCTAGATAATTCAGATTCTCTGGCGAACTTCTTGAATTAAATTCTGGAGCAGTTTGTTGGGAGTCCCCTACCTGGTTATGGCATTCTTCCTGCATCGTTCTCACTTCGAACACAGGCTCATGATGTTCTAGTGGAGGTTTGGCCAATGATAGAATAATGCCTGTAAAAATGTGTGTGAAAGACCACAGTTATTATGCTATCGCTTTATTTTTGTATTAAAAAATAGTACATGTTTATGGTTATTGTCTTTAAAACCAACAGATGCCTACTATATGCCTGGTACATAGTAGGTGCTCAAAAAGTGTTTATAAAATGAGAGTACACACGGTTATGTTTTCGCAGAAATGGCATGATTCTGCAGCCCACCCTCACCTAATGTCTCATGGGCATTCCATATCAGTACAGAAGGAACACCTCAGAGACACCAGTAGGTTTTTGTTCATGGAAATGGAATGGTCTCAAAGCATAGCCCTCCAAGACCATTTCAGAGTCTAGATTTAATGAGAGTACTTTAGCCTACAGATCCCTTGAGTTGCTGGAGGCTTTCTTAGAAACTGACCTTAAGGCTGTAGGAAGCCATCTAGTACCAGAATAGGCAAACTGTGAAAGTATGGTGAGGAGGAGATGTCTAGAATTTTTTTCCAGACAGCGTATACTCTGAAGTATCCTCTCCTTAGGACATCTGGATCCTTGCGTAAAGTAAATTTACAATAGTAAAAAGAAGCAAAGCAATACAAAACAAGAAGGTGGGGATAAAAAGCAAAGTAGATGAATTAGGAACATTATTTTTAAAGCATTTAGGTCACAGTATATATTATAAAATTTAAGAAAGCAAAGCTGGATTTTATAAGTCCCATTCACAGCCAGAATTTCTCTAGTAGTATGACTCATAAGCACATTTTGCATCAGAATTACCCAGAGCAATGAGTAAAAATGGCAGATTCCAGGCTGGACCCCAGACTTCCTGAATGAGGATCTCTGGAGGAAACCTAAGGATCTGTATTATACTCTGGCATTTGGGACCTGAGGGCCTCAACCTCTACCTCATTTTCCATAATTTATGAGCATGGACATTTCTACCATTGTAAGATCTCATTTGAACACAATTGAAGTAGCCAGAAACTATTAACTACTAATCGCTAAACCTTAAAACACGGAAAAACATTGGTAAGTGGTCTCAGATTAGTTCACTAAATGTTCCTGTGAATAGATTGTATTAAATGAATACTTCAGACTTTTGGAGTGCTACTTGTTGCTTTGAAAGGTAACTGATTAAGATTTAAAAGTTCTGCTGACCTTTGTAGAAAACCTCTCTAAGTCTTAACATAAAAGTCTATTAGATTATGAATATTTGTTCTAAGTTACTTACTGAAGTGTATTAAAAATCAATAACTAGAATAACTAGTTGTTCTGTATCCCAAAATTTTCCTGTCTACATATGAGTAGTCATCACTACTCACTAGTCTCTCTCTCCATCCCCTTCCCACCCACATATATGTGGGTGTCCGTGCGTACTCACGTGCAAACATTCTTATGTATGAGAATACAGAGCATTGAATCAAGGATGGGGAAAAAGTGGAGCTTTAGCTTTTGACATAGTAATAATGACTTTCTCCTGGGTAATAGGAGTAATGTACAGTATTCAGTGTTAAATCAGTTTCTACCAAAGACTTCATGCATATTCTATATGTCCATTCAATATTCATTGATAACAGGCCCTGTTCTAGACACAGGGAAGATTACAATGAGAAAAAGTCAAAAATCTCTGTTAATGTGAAGTACAGTTGAGGACCAGTTAACTCTCTTAAGTCTTAGGACCCCCAAACTATGAATTCATTGGTGTGTGTCCAAAGACCCTACTTCTTTTGGATAAATATTTATTAGCAGGTTTAGAATATTGATTTCAGGTGCCATGCCCTTTATTTCCTGTCATTCCGGTTCCCAGACGTTTCTGTCTTTTCAAATTAGATACTGAAAAGCATTAAATATAGATTCAGATTCTAAATTTCATTTTAGAGCTTTACAGTTATAGCAGTCATTTTAATAAAATAATTCTGGTTTCAGTATCATATCAATAAGCTGTCAATCATGACGTCAGAGAATCATTTGAACAACAGTGACAAAGAAGTTGATGAAGTTGATGCTGCCCTTTCAGACCTGGAGATTACTTTGGAAGGGGGTAAAACATCGACAATTTTGGTAGGGTGAATCTTTCTTAACCTACTAATTTAGTTTGAATTGATGCATACCATTTTGTGGAATTAGGTTCATAGTATTCGGGGAATTGGTGGCGAGAAATATTTAATGCTTTAGAGAAATCAGATGTTAATTTTTCAGAACTTTGAGCAAAGTGGTTGTTTTGAGACAGGGTCTCGCTCTGTTGCCCAGGCTGGAATGCAGTGGCACACATCGTAGGTCACTGCATCCTCAAACTCCACGGCTTCAGTCGTTTTCCCGCCTCAGCCTCCTGAGAAGCTGAGACTACAAGCATGCACCACCACACTCGGCTAGTTTTTTATTTTTTGCAGAGATGGGGTCTTACGGTGTTGTTTAGTCTGATCACAAACTCCTGGCCTTAAGCAGTGCTCCCACCACCACTGGGAAGTTTGTTTGTTTTTAAAGTAATATTGTATTAGTCTCTAGTGCAATCAACACAGTAAGAATAGATCTTCTGATATTCTCCAAATTATTTTACGAATGGTGAAAAAACATTTCTGCAGAGGAAAGTAATCTCAAGTCATGGTAAAAATCCACTTTGTGATGGGCACATTTGAAATACTACAAAAATTAAAAAATAGATCTTGGGAAAATTGTGAAATGCTGAGTTTGGTTTTTAACTATAGAGATTAGTTACTGCTGAAGAAACACTTATTTCCAGGCTTTTACAATGTACAAATTTATATGCAGCTACAGATTCAGTGGTATTAAAGGTAGCATATTCTTATGGGTTGTATGAATTGCCATTTTGATGAAAATTTTGTTAACTTCTTATGCTGTTTGAAAATGCCTTTGTTGAAAATGCTATTTGAAAATGCCAAGAAGAATATGGTCCATAAGACCATGTAATGTGATTGTGTTGTTTAAATCTTTATAATCTGTATTTTATGTCGTTCTGTTTACTGAGTAAGCCAGTTCTTGATATCAGATACCAAACATTAGAATTTCAAATTTCAAAAAAATTAAAGCAGGATTTAACTCTCTTTTAGGGTGACATTACTTCCATTCCTGAACTTGCTGACTATATTAAAGTTTTCAAGTAAGTACAAAAAGAGGAGGGATTCCATATATTAATGACTGTCAGTTTTATAGTCATAGTCATATTATTGAAACTAACTTTGACTAACAGATGCCTCCACTGTAAAAGGATTTACCAGTTAGATGAACACCAAATTACCATGAGAGAAAATAACCACTTTTACCAAATTAAAATCACAATGCCAATTCTTTTATCAGATAAACATTTTCCTTTAAAAAAAAAAAGATTGTGAAATCTAGATTGCATCATAGAGATGCTGAAACATAGTAATACAGTGGCACAGCACAGCCCCTCTGGGCCTCAGTTGGAAGCAGTACGTAATGAACTGTGTTACCGCCGGTGTATTTCCTCGTTCAGAGTGTAAGATTCTATTGAACTCTTCATTTGTTCATGGAACATTTTATGTAAAGTTCTAGTATATCTGATCTAGATTTTTAAACACTCTTTCCAGCTGTATTCCACAGAATCAAGAGAACTTGGCATTAAGGTAGAGAGGAGAAAAAGGAAAGGAGGTGATGTGTAATGTACTATTTTCTACTATATAAGATATAAAACTACTCTAGAATAAACCATTTACCGTAGTTGAATATACAACAGTTCAAAATATGGAACATTACTGAGACAAGGGCATGATTTCAGATGCCACTGGCTTACCCTTTCTCCTTGTCCCTTGACACACCTTTCTCATTTACCTGCACCTTTCCTTACACACCCTCATGACTGCTGTGTCATCTTCCTTCTGTGTTCATAATGGAGTGGCAAGTTAATGTCACCATTGGAATTTACCCCAGAGAAAGAAGCATTTCCCCTCAGTCCTGCCAGGTAAACTTGCATCTTTATGGAGTCTCCAAGGCAGCCTTGCAGACACCCATAAACCTGCAGGTAATTACAGGATCTAGGAATCTTCCAATTATTGACATTTACTTCAGCTTTCTTTTCCTGCTGTTTCCATGTGACCTGCTAGTCAGTGGGAGATGAGATGGCTGCAGCTGCAGAATACTGGAACGCAGGCCCTACTGCCTTTCTAGAGTAGATTGAGAAGGGAGTTGCACATCCAGTAACAGCTGTTACTAGACTAGTCACACTAGAAGACACTGATCAAGGGGGAATCAATTTCAGCACGTTTAAAACTTGACCCCAGACTTAATATTGTGAAATTTGCTTATAAAGTTACTTCAAAGTAATTTTTTTGTTAATTCTATTTGATACATAGGCCAAAAAAGCTGACTCTGAAAGGTTACAAGCAGTATTGGTGCACCTTCAAAGACACATCCATTTCGTGCTATAAGAGCAAAGAAGAATCGAGTGGGACGCCAGCTCATCAGATGAACCTCAGGGGTAAGGAGAGTCTGGCACGACTGTTGTTGGTGGCATTCCCATTGGCCTAATAGTCAATGAGCTACTTGCTGGGATAAACAAGTTTTTAAAAATCAGTTTCTTTATTCCTTTGGGTACTTTAAAAATGTTTAGAGACATCTGTTTTACATAGTTCTTTTCACAGTTTTGAAATATTCAATTCCACATAAATATTTTGTTGTAATCTCTTTGTGCAGACCTGACCTGAAATGTACGATTCAGCTTTTTTTGTGTTGAGAGGGAAATCTCGCTATGTCGCCTAGGCTGGAGTGCAGTGGTGCAATCTCGGCTCACTGTTCCTTCCGCCCCCTGGGTTCAAGTGATTCTCATGTGTCAGCCTTCCCAGTAGCTGGGATGACAGGTGTGCACCAGCACGCCTGGCTAATTTTTGTATTTTTAGTAGAGACGGGGTTTTGTCATGTTGGCCAGACTGGTCTCAAACTCCTGGCCTCAAGTGAACTGCCCACCTCAGCCTCCCAAAGTTCTGGGATTACAGGCGTGAGCCACCACATCTGGCTGGTTCTGCATTTCTGACTTGTCAAGTATACTTAGGTTGTCTTTTGATCTTCAGCATTCAGGATATTCAGATTTTCCTTATTCTGCAGGGGCTGCCTCCTTGTCTGCTCTGGATTTTGTCTCATTTTCAACCACGTTGTAGTCATCCCTTGGCTTTGCTGGTTTCTCCCTTCATCTTCAACATCCTGTTCTTCCTCACCCACAATGATGACAGGCTGGTCCCACTCAGGATCCTCAGCCTCTGAATTTTCCTGACTCCCCAGTGGGGTAGCTGAGACTTTCAGGATTTGGGCAAGTCCTTCCCCTTCCCCAACACCTCTTCCTCACACAGTTTTGTCTTTGCTCTCAGCCTGGCTTCTGAGATAAGCCTCAGAGGCTTCTAGCTGACACGTTGAGTCTCATTGGTTTCCTCTATGTCCTGTCTTTTCAAATCTAAAGCTGTCTCAGAACTAGGGGCTGGTTTTTGGGTTGCTCAGTTCCTTTCCCTCAGGGTAGCTGTGGCCGGCTTGCTTCCTACAGCTTGGGCTAAGCCTGGATTTGTTTTGGATTTTTTTTCCCCCTTTATTTTTCAGTAAGGTCTATGAGCTACAGCTTAATTTTCTATTTTGGTGATTTATTCTATTGGTTCTTCATACTGCTCCTTGACCTTTTTCATCTGATGATGCCCTGGCTCAATTGGTAGGCAAATTTCCTCTCCAGATTAGTCTGTTCTTCTGCAGGTAGATGGCATTGTACTGTTGCTCCCTGTGACTTCTCTGCTGAGTGTTAATGAGCCTCTCCCTTGGGGTAATAGATTTCAATAAAATCACCTGGTTCACTTCCAGTTTAGATCCCACTTCCTCCAGAAAGCTGTATCCCCTCAGGACCACTCTCGCTTGAGCACACAGCCTTGGCACCTGGCACACCTGGTAGACGATGCAGTCACTTGCTGGCTCCTCATCGTCTGTTCCACAGTCCTCTTACTGTGTCCTCCCTTACAGCAAAGACTAAAAAACTAAAATTCACTTCCTAGACTAATTTCTGATGAGACTTAGGTGCCAGTCAAATGCATCCATGGGAGACTTGAATTCGGAATAGAGCTGAGAGTTTAGAGACGCACAGTATGAAAGGAGGGAGGTATTTCCTGGCCCTGGAGGTAACAGCTGCAACCACAGCCTCCTGGTTTCCCACCTGCTTGATTATAGCAAAGGTTGTACCACCCTTGGCAAGCCAGTTCTGAGTTATTCCTAGTGGCCCAGCCCATCTCTTCTCTGGGTACGTTTGTATATACACATATTTTGTAGGTAAGGCAGTATGCCTTTCTAACTCAAAGTATTCAGCAGCACCAAGGAAAAGGGCTGCAGACTGATTTCACAAAAATGACTCCTAAAACAATTTTATTTAACACTTGAAACACAGAGGTACTTTTCCTGATGCATATTTCTAAATTGTACTTAGTACAGTCGTGTATCATTTAACAGCGGGGATACATTCTGAGAAATGTGTCACAGGCGATTTTGTCATTGTGTGAACATTATGGAGTGTGTGTACATATACAAACCAAGACGGTACCGCCGACTGCACACCTAGGCTACCTGGGATAGCTGATTGTGCCTAGGCTGCAAACCTGTACAGCATGCTACTGTACTGAATTCTGTAGGCAACTGTTACATCATGGTATTTGTTAATCTAAACATATCTAAATCTAGAAAAGGTACGATAAAAATATGGTACACTTGGCTGGGTGCAATGGCTCACGCCTCTAATCCCAGCACTTTGGGAGGCCAAGGTGGGTGAATCACCTGAGGTCGGGAGTTCGAGACCAGCCTGACCAACATAGAGAAACCCCATCTCTACTGAAAATACAAAATTAGCCAGGAGTGGTGGCACATGCCTGTAATCCCAGCTACTTGGGAGGCTGAAGCAGGAGAATCGCTAGAACCCAGGAGGTGGAGGTTGCAGTGAGCCGAGATCGCACCATTGCACTCCAGCCTGGGCAACAAGAGTGAAACTTCGTCTCAAAAAATACATATATGGTACATTTGTATAGGGCACTTACCATGAATGGAGCTTGCAGGACTGGAAGTTGCTCTGGGTGTCAGCGGTAGTGCATGAATGTGAAGGCCTAGGACATTATTGTACACCACTGTAGACTTTGTAAATACTGTACACTTAGGCTGCACTAAATTTATTTTAAAATAATTTTCTTTCTTCAAACCTTTGCTTACTATAACTTTGTAAACTTAACATCTTGATTCTTTTCTAATGACACTTAGCTTAAAACATTGTACAGCTATACAAAATGTTTTCTTAATTTATATGTTTATTCTATATGCTTTTTTTGTATTTAGATTTTTTTTAACCTTTTATTAGTTTAAATCACAGGCACACACATTAACCTAGGGCTACACGAGGTCAGGATCATCAGTATCACTGTCTTTGACCTCCACATCCTGTTTCACTGGAAGGTCTTCAGGGGCAGTAACAAGCATGGAGCTGTCATTTCCTCTGGTAACAATGCCTCCTTCTGGAATCCCCCCCCCACCTGTTTGAGGCTGTTTTGCAATTAACTTTTTTTCTATAAATAGAAGTACATTGTAAAATAATGACAGAATAGTAAATGCATAAACCAGTAACATAGTCATTTATCAAGTGTTACGTACTGTTCGTAGTTGTACATGCTACAACTTTCTATGACTGGCAGCAGAGTAGGTTTGTTTACACAGATGTGAGCTATGATATTACGACAGCTACAGTGTCACTAGGCAGTAGGAATTTTTCAACTCCATTATAGTCTTATGAGGGCACTGTTGCTGTCGTATATGCAGTCTGTTGTTGACCGAAATGCTGTTATGCAATGTGTGACTGTATATGGTACAAAAGATGTGTTTAGTGTATTTCAACACAATGTTGAACTCTATACCCTCGTACCTGAGCTCTGCCTAGTAGTCACTTGAACGATTGCTTTTAAAGTTACACAAATTTAAATAAAGCAGAAAACCTCAGTCCTGGGTAGAGAATTACTGTTCCCACATATTGGAATTCTGTAATTTACCTGAAACTCTTTGATTAGGGTCACTGCCTTCCTCTCTCGGTCATGAGCATTTCACTTTTGGGTCTCTGTCATTGTTGCTCTCAGGATCCCCTGCAACCTTCTCTTGCTTCCCTCTTCAGCTACCCAGGACCAGCTTAAATGATTCACTATTGACTTGGAGACTAGATCTGTCTTCTGTACCCTGTTCTCACTGTCCCCGTTACATCTTAACCTTCGTCCTGTACAACTAAGAGGTCAAGTCCTGGCATGGAATTAATAAGTTTATAAGCTGTTCTCAGTTTTCATCCCACTGCTCCCAAGTCCTCTCCAAGTCCTCATCACGCTGATCATCACACGCAGCACACTGATAACACCTTGACCAAGGATCAGATGGCCTGGATTCTGCTTTTCTGTTAATCAAGCCCTATGACTTTCGTTGTTTGATTTTTTGAGACTGTGTTGTACGTGCTCATCTCCAACTCCTGGGCTCAAGTGATCCTCCCACCTCAGCCTCCTGAGTAGCTAATACTGCAGGTGTATACCACTACACCTGGTTTAGACCTATGATTTTGGAAAAGATAGCACATCTGGGCCTTAGCATCTTCTTCTGAGAAATGAGAGTGTTGGACTGGATGCCAAGGCTTCATAGAGATCTAAAGTGCAAAGGTTTTAAAAATTCATTTCAGCTAATAGTAATTGAACTCCTGTGCCACAAACCATACTGGGAACTAGAGATAAAAGGAAGAGCCACCTGCAGTCCCAATCCTCAAGATGGTTTCAAGCATGTTGGGGAGATAAAGAATTACAGTTTCAGTAATAAATAGTACTTTGGAAAGTGAAGAAAGGAGCAAGGGGTGAGTGTTCTCTATAACTTAATCTTCAGTGAGGATGGAGAGACTTCAGTGGGGATGGAGAGCCGGGCACAGTGGCACATGCCTGTAATCCCAGCTGCTCAGGAGGCTGAGGTGGGAGGATCACTTGAGCCCAGGAGTTCAAGACCAACCTGGGCAAGATAGCAAGACCCATCTTAAAAAAACAAAACAAAAAAACCCTAGAGAAAAGCACCAGTAACTGCGGAGAGTTTTGTGCTGCTGGAATATAGAATGTAAGGAGAAGGATGACACTTTCTTAATAGCTATTAAATCTGATTCCTGTTAACACGAGAGATGTCGCAGAAGAAACTGGCAGACATTAGATGATAAAAATGATAAGGAGATTGTTTTTTGAACTGGCAGCAGTGACATGTCACTGAAAGAATATTAACACAAAAATGACAAGATCCCTATTAATACCAGTTATGGTGCAGAGTAGTAATTTTAGAGAGATGATAGTAATCCAAATGACAGTAATCAGCACGGGACGAGAAAACGGGCAGATGGAATAGATACTGAGGAAGTCTGATCAATAGACAGGGTGATTGATTTGGGAGTAGGTTGAAATGGGGTCATTTTTTTGACTTGTGCAATTGCACGGACAGTGCGATATTAAGATAGGAATGTAGAAGAGTGAGGCCGGGTTTGGGGGGAAAGATGAGTTTAATTTGGGGATATTTTGAATTTTAGGTGCCTGTGGGGTGTCTATTTAGAGATAACCTGTAGATATTGGATTAGTGGAGAGATACATTTGCTATGGATAATGATATGGTAGCAGTTAGCATTAATGGCAGTAAATGCAGCCGTTGGAGTGGTTGTCTGTACTGTGAGAAAACAAGACTAAGAACAAAACGCTGCAGATCACTCATGCTTAAGAGACAGGGCAGGTTCGAAAAAGGGGAGCTTACAAAGGAAACGGAAACCTGCATAGGAAGACGACGGCAGTGAGGCCTGATGAAAGCTAAGATAAAAGTTGTTCTAAAAGGACAGAGTCGTCAATAGTGTCCAATGCTAGAGTAAAGTAAGGTAGTTAAGCCAACATAGAATCTAGCCATGTGGTTAGTGACCTTGATAAGAACAAGTTCAGTAGATTTCAGTGGTTTATTGAGTATGGAACCAAAGTACAATCAGTGAAAAGTAAGAGACAAAAATGACTGGACACGGTGGCTCACGCCTGCAATCTCAACATTTTGGGAGGCAAAGGCAGGCGAATTGCTTGAGCCAAGGAGTTTGAGAACAGCCCGGGCGACATGGCGAAACCCTGTCTCTGTTTACTTTATTTGAGATGGAGTCTCGCTCTGTCGCCCAGGCTGGAGTGCAGTGGCACGCTCTTGGCTCACCGCGACCTCTGCCTCCTTGGTTTCAAGCAGTTCTCCTGCCTCAGCCTCCCAAGTAGCTGGGATTACAGGTGTGCACCACCACGCCCGGCTAATTTTTGTATTTTTAAGTAGATGCCAGGTTTCACCATGTTGGTCAGGCTGGTCTCGAACCCCTGACCTTGTGATCCGCCTGCCTCAGCCTCCCAAAGCGATGGGATTACAGGCGTGAGCCACTGCGCCCAGCTCCCTGTCTCTATTTAAAAGAGAAAAAAAAGAGGACAAAGCTTTTTAATGAACCTTATCTATGACAAGGAAGGGGGAAAGAGGTAACAAAAAAAGGGAGGTATGTTGTGGTGTAAGATGGGAGAGACTCAAGGAAATTAAATGCTGATGGAAATGTGGCAGTAGAAAGAAGGAAACCTAGTGTCTGAGAGAGGGGATCTCAGTGGTGGAGCAGGGTTCCTGGGATGGTAATGAACTCAGCCCACTTGGCTAGGAAAGCTGGAGGATGAGGGATACCTCTTGCACTGTGTAGAAGCAAGGACAGCTAAGTATATCTTGTAGGGTGGCAGGAAATGGATGGACTTAATTTCTGGGCTTTCATTTTCTTGGAGACATAAGAGGTAGAGTTGTTCCCGGAGAGTAAGTGACATTATAGGATATCTGAGAAGATTTGAAATAGGCAGTGTTGAAAATGTCTGTATAGCCGGGCGTGGTGGCTCACACCTGTAACCCCAGCACTTTGGGAGACCAAGGCAGGTGGATCATGAGGTCGGGAGTTCAAAACCATCCTGGCCAACACGGTGAAACCCATCTCTATTAAAAATACAAAACTTAGCCGGTCATGGTGGCATACGCCTATAATCTCAACTATTCAGGAGGCTGCGGCAGAAGAATCACTTGAACCCAAGAGGTGGAGGTTGCAGTGAGCCTAGATCATGCCATTGCACTCCAGCCTGGGCAACAAAGAGCAAAACTCTGTCTCAATAACAACAAAAAACTTGAATAGAAAATGTCTATATAAACACAGAAGGAATGTAAGCATAAAGCACCCAGTTGAGGTTGCTATCCATGAATCTCTAGGGAAACCTTTTTTTCTTTCTCCTTCCCCTCTTGCAGTGCTAAGCAGTCTGAGTATAGGCAAGGAAAAGTTAGAGGGGTTTATTTAGCTAGGGTGCAGATTTTGCTAGGAGGATGTGTAATGTGAAGACAGTGGGTCTAGGCAGTTGGAGTCGATGTCCAGTGAAAGCTAGGCTGGATGGGGAAGGAGGGAGGTGTTGCTTCCTTCTGTTGCTGTTGGGGAGAAAATGGTGGCGGGTGTGCAGGATAGGGTTCCTCAAAGAGTTTGGTAAGAGTTAGGATTAGAAATTGTGATCAGAATCAGCTGCTTGCATTTCACATTTCAGAAGTACACTAATTGGGTAACTGAGGAAGTCCAGTGGTTGCCATAGACGTAGGTGGCCGAGGTGGCATGGAATGGGTGTTTGGGCCTCTGAGCCTACACTGGTGCCTGAGTTACCACCCACTTTGTCTCTCCCTGTTTAGTTTTCTTGGTTTTTTAAAAGAGGCCTAATTATTATGCAGTTGTATACGGTAAATCCTCTTGAATTATTGATGATATTTGTGCAAAAGACATTGGATTAATAATACCAGTGTACTTTTGTGTACTTTCAAACAACTCTGTTTCAACTTTGCAGATTAAACAGTTCGTCACACACATTGTCTTCATTCTAAAGCCTGTTTAAAAGGAGATAGAAGAAATTTATATGTAGTAAATATTTTAAAAAGAAAACAAATGGCAGTGGCGAATCCACCAAATCCATGATAGGAGTTGCTTTTGGGGAGGAGAACAAAGAGGGCTTCTCCTTTATCTGAAGTGTTCTTTTAACTTAATACCTAAAATATTTATGCAGATGGGGTAAAATGACAATTTTAACATTTGTTCTGGATATGGAGTATGTGTGATCTTCTTCTTACATTCTGTGCCAAGAGGAATTGAAAAAGCAAGCCCTGGGCCAGGCACGGTGGCTCACACCTAAAATCCCAGCACTTTGGGTGGCCGAGGTGGGTGGATCACCTGAGGTCGGGAGTTTGAGACCAGCGTGACCAACATGCTGAAACCACATCTCTACTGAAAATACAAAAATTAACTGGGCATGGTGGCGCGTGCCTCTAAGTCTAGCCACTCAGGAGGTGGAGACAGGAAAATTGCTGGAACCCTGGAGGTGGAAACAGAGCAAGACTCCGTCTCAAAAAAAGAAGAAAAGCAAGCCCGACTAACAGTTTAAAATCTTCCTCGTAGAGCCTACTGCGTGATCATATGACACTGTGCTTATTTCATGTCATTCTCGGGCAGTTGGAATAAGCTCTAGGAAGTTTGACATGTGTGTGTATTATCTTATTTACCCTTAAACCAGCCCTGTGAGGTAGAGTTCAAGGTCAGGCAGTGTAGACTTAGAGAAGTTAAATGACCCATAATAATTACTAGTAAAATGACAAAGAAAGATCTGGAACCCAAGTCTGTCTGACTGCAGAGCTCTTCTTCCCTGTATTGTACTGTTACTACTTGATGCCATCATCTAACACCTAGTTCAGTAAATCTGTACTCCCTTCTTTAAAGCCTCCTACAAAGCAAAATTCTGAATACAATTATTTTCGTACCACCTTCCCAAGTAAATGTGTATGTTACCTTCTGCAGCAGATGCGTTCATAAAATATTACAGCAAAATCCAGCATGTTAAGATGCCACAAAATGAGGGCTGCTTCTATTGACTTGAGATTTCTTAAAAGTAAATTTAGCCATTTCAATAATTAAAAAATTTTTGTTACAGGATGTGAAGTTACCCCAGATGTAAACATTTCAGGCCAAAAATTTAATATTAAACTCCTGATTCCAGTTGCAGAGGGCATGAATGAAATCTGGCTTCGTTGTGACAATGTAAGTTTTCCAGTTAAAAATACACTTCAATTTTTTTGGATTTCTAAATGAGTTTACCGGTCATCCTCATGTTTTATACTTGAAAGGCCCACCTCGTGCTATATTGTACACATCAGTCTTTCTTTCCTCCAGGAAAAACAGTATGCACACTGGATGGCAGCCTGCAGATTAGCCTCCAAAGGCAAGACCATGGCGGACAGTTCTTACAACTTAGAAGTTCAGAACATTCTTTCCTTTCTGAAGATGCAGCATTTGAACCCAGATCCTCAGTTAATACCAGAGCAGATCACAACTGATATCAATCCTGAATGTTTGGTGTCTCCTCGCTATCTAAAAAAGTATAAGAACAAGCAGGTACTTGCTTCATTTTACTTCATCTGCTGTTTTCTGCTGGCTCGTTTTTATAATTTTGTACATAACTTTGTTTTTCCCTTCTTAAACAAAACTTTTTAGTCTGAATTTTATATCGGGTGGTTAAAATATAAAATACAGATAGAATATGCCTCATCTGAACTTCTGAAATCCTCTATATTTTGAAACTTTTTGAGTGCCAACATGACTCTCAAAGGAAATGGCTCACTGGCACGTTTTGGATTTCAGATTTGGGATCCTTAACTGGTAAGTGTAATGCACATATTCCAAAATCCAAAAAAAATCTAAAACCCAGAACACTTCTGGTCCCAAGAATTTTGGATAATGGATACTCAACTTGTGGGAAATAAAGAAACCTTTAGTCAGTTTAAATTGGTCATTTAAAAAAAAAAATCTTTTATCAAACAACTTGCAGGGTCTCAGTGCT
Source organism: Cacajao melanocephalus (assembly GCA_963573385.1). Lineage (NCBI taxonomy): Eukaryota > Metazoa > Chordata > Mammalia > Primates > Pitheciidae > Cacajao > Cacajao melanocephalus. Next base: position 137,228 of record CAUYLG010058945.1, read on the forward strand.
TTGTGTTTCTTATTTAATTTTATTCCTTATATAATTAAAGTGTGACATGAAGTGCAGCCAGCATTTCCCAGCGAAATCCATAATAACTACTCTTGTTGAAATTGGCTTTTCCAGCTTTAGAAAAAACTTGAGAAGGGTACATTTTTAGCCACATCTTTTCTTAACATTATTAGTCAGAACCTAACCAAAATTTTACACATAGTTACACAGTTTGGTAAATTTTCATTGAAATTCACTTTTGTCCACTCGGTTTAGAATTTTTTTCCTTGGAAATTAATACCATAAAAGGGTTGCTACTTAGGAAAATGGTTTTTGGTACAACATAAAAGATCATTTACAGGGGAATTTCACTTGGGATAGGCCTGGTATTCTCTGCACTGAGCATCATGCCATAAAAGGAAAAGGCTTCAGTTTGGGAGTGGGGGAACGAAAACCTTTAAAATAAATATTTTATCTTATTTTGCTTTTAACTTTGTTAAGGAATAATTTTAAAACATACTAAAAAGGCTCAATGAAATGCCCAGAATGCTTATTAATTCCTTAACTTTAAATATTTATTATATGGGTCTGACATCATTTAGGTAGAAATATTCGTAAGTTTTTTATCACTGAGTATTTGTCTTTAAGTCTCGGAGGTTGTGTAAGCCTAGAAACTGTTGATCCCGCAGTCATATGATGTGGGAGTAGTAAGGAATGGAGGAAATGCTGCCCCGGGGAACTTTGTGGAATGTAGATTGTAAGTTAAAAAGGGAAAGTAAAGCAAGTGCTAATTTCATTTTTCATTTTAAAATTATTTATACAGAATCTTCCTTCTAAAAGTGAGTTTATTTGCCTTCAGAGGCAATAAATAATTTCAAACCTGACCAATGTTACTTCACAGTAAGGTATCAAGGAGATAAAAGAGCTTAGAGGAGAACTGCCACTCGTCCTTTTCACTGTCAACTATTTGTTTTCTCAGAAGCCTGTAAAATGATAGTTCTTGACCAGAAACTATCAACTGAGAATTCTCCTGAGAACAAAGATGAGGACTCATCTTTAACTGACAGGAGGAGTTTGTATGTGGCCCATGATTAAAAATCCTGGCCTTGCCTTTCATGTTGCCATCTCACCAAATGTACATTTTTAACCCTCCTTTCTCTCACTAGACTTATAGGTTAGCTTTTTAGTATGTATTTTGTCTCTTTTTTTTTTTTGAAGCAGGTCTCGCTCTGTCACCCAGGCTGGTATGCAGTGGTACCATCATAGCTTAAGCTCACTGCAGCCTCCATCGCCCAGGCTCAAGCAGTCCTCCCACCTCAACCTCCCTAGTAGCTAGAACCAGAGGCATGCACTGCTCCTCCAGGCTAATTTTTGTGTTTTTTTGTTATAGAAGCGGTGTCTTGAATAGCTCAGGCTGGTCTCAAAATCCTGAGCTCAAGTGATCCACCCACCTTGGCCTCCCAAAGTGCTGGGATTACAGGCGTGAGCCACCACACTTTGCTGCCATAGACTTACAAATTGTTGGCCGGGCACAGTGGCTCACGCCTGTAATCCCAGCACTTTGAGAAGCCAAGGCAGGCGGATAACTTGAGGTCAGGAGTTCGAGACCAGCCTGGCCAACATGGCAAAACCCCATCTCTACTAAAAATACAAAAATTAGCTGGGCATGGTGGTGAATGCCTGTAATTCCAGCTACTTGGGAGGCTGAGGAAGGAGAATCACCTATACCCAGGAGGTGGAGGTTGCAGTGAGCCAAGATCGCGCTACTGCACTCCAGCCTGGGTGACAAGAGTGAAACTCTGTCTCAAAAAAAAAAAAAAATTTCGCAGGCACTTTCTCACTAATTTAAAAAAAAAAAATTGTTGCCAGAAGGTAGTGACCATGATGTTAGTGCCCTGGCGCCTAGGAAGTAGTGATACTCAGGAGCTTAGTTGCTGCTCTGTGTCAGCACCACACTAGTCACACTGGACATAGTGCTCAGTAATTATTAAACTATATCCAGTTGCATTCTGGAGTCTGTGGGAAGATGTGCAGGCCACAAGGATATTCTTCCCTACTAGGGCATAAACTTGTAGTTTTCTTTTGGGTCTATGAAAATAACCTGTTATCTTTAACCTACTTTAATTCCCTACAGTTACACATATATTAACTAAACATGCTATGGGTATTTTTAAATAATGTGACTCTCAAACTAGATTTTTAAATTTTGAAGAATTATTCTATATGTTGATTTATGTTCATCTAAATGGAAATGACTAATACCATAAAGCCGAAATTCCTCATGTAGTATACGGCATCTCTTTATTTTCCCTTCCAGGAAAAAGGATGCAAAAAACACATGGTAATGGAGGGGTTTGCTTTTCTTGTGTAAAAAAAGAAACAGATGGGCACTGCATTTACTTTGTGTCTTCAAATTCTTCTGAAAAGCAGTGCATGGATCCTATTATCTGACTAAATCTGAGAAGACTTTAAAGGCTTTTGGATATTTTATTTTGCTACTAAAATAATTGGCTTTACCCTAACCAGTGAGAACTGGGTACACGATGTAGGGGAAAGAAATATTTGCTCTTTTTGTTTTCGCCCTACAAATTTCTACCCTTAGGTTCTTTAGTAACATTTAACATTCTGAAATAATGTGGAGTGTTTCTCAGTGTTCTAAATGGAAAGTAATTGCTGCTTCCTCATTTTCATTTTCATTCTTGCATTTACTTTGCTTGGTTTCCACCTGAAGTAGTTTTTTGCATGACTTTTGGCTGGAATTTTGGTTTGCAGGTTACCGCAACTTTTTCTTTGCTGCATTGCCGTTTTTTCTGATTGCCTTTTTTTTCTTTCTGCTTCTTTTTTCTTTCCTCGCATTGCCATCTACAGCCAGGCTATATAAGAGATTTGGTAAGTTCTCCATATTTACCAAAAAAAGAAAAAGAAGAATAAATAAAAATTTATAGTCACAACGTTCCCTCATGGAATTTACCCCAGTAGTGAAATTTAAATTTAAAATAAAAATTATTACAGTGATTTCCAAGTACCTTAAAGCTGCTAACAAATATTCCTGCTAGAAACTGATATTCCAGTTATTCATTCTGATGATAGATGTAGTGCTAAATTTAATTAAAACTCATGTGTATGTGGATTAGGATGTGCTGTTCTATAATAGTACCGTATGTGTTTGCACTTGGAATATGTCTCAAGTGTGGCAGTTGTGTACTCCTGATAGTACTTTTGTTTCTTGATATATGAAAACTGAAATTAAGACGACTTACTTTGAAAAATCATTATTTTACATATTATGACAATTTCCTAATATCGCTTCAGATGTTTTCTGATTTCAACTCTTACAGTATGATTTTGGGGTGCGGGCTGCGTAATTCAGTCTTTTGATCTTTTGTCTCGATTCTTCCATGAGAAAATAAAATGGTAAAGATGATGTTTAATCATGTTTAGATAACAGCGAGAATCTTGGAGGCCCATCAGAATGTAGCTCAGATGAGTCTAATTGAGGCCAAGATGAGATTTATTCAAGCTTGGCAGTCATTACCTGAGTTTGGCATCACACACTTCATTGCAAGGTCAGTGGTTCTAAGCATCTATGTGTAAACCTTAGTCTGCATTTTTGCTTAATCCACCTCGTGTAATTAGAAATTAAACATTTAAAGCATACCTATGTAAACCCATTAACTCATATTACAGTAGAATTCAAAGACTGTTAGAATGTATTTTGTAAGCTTGTAATTTCTACATTTAAAATTCAAGATAATTGTGTTTGTTTCATGCTGCTAAGAGGATAGCACTCTTGCCAGGTGCCGTGGCTCACACCTGTAATCCCAGCACTTGGGGAGGCAGGTGGATCACAAGGTCAGGAGTTCAAGACCAGCCTGGCCAAGATAGTGAAACCCCGTATCTACTAAAAATACAAAAATTAGCAAGGCTTGGTGGCGGGCGCCTGTAATCTAAGCTACTTGGAAGGCAGAGAATTGCTTGAACCTAGGAGGTTGAGGTTGCAGTGAGCCAAGATCACACCACTGCAGTCCAGCCTGGGCAACAGAGCAAGACTCCATCTGAAAGAAAAAAAAGAGAATAGCACTAAGGTTAGGGAGCATTTAAAGAAAAGCAATCCAACATGTTCCCCACAACATTTTTTTTTTTCCAGACAGAGTCTCACTCTGTCGCCAGGCGGGAGTGCAGTGGCCAATCTCAGCTCATTGCAACCTCTGCCTCCCTGGTTCAAGGGATTCTTCCGCCTCAGCCTCTCGAGTAGCTGGGATTACAGGCGCGCGCCACCACACCTGGCTAATATCTCTTGACCTCGTGATCCGCCTGCCTTGGCCTCCCAGAGTGCTCGGATTACAGGCATGAGCCACAGTGCCTGGCCCCCACAACATGTTTTTTAAGTGTTTTCTTAAATGTTATAGGTTCCAAGGGGGCAAAAAAGAAGAACTTATTGGAATTGCATACAACAGACTTATTAGGATGGATGCCAGCACCGGAGATGCAATTAAAACATGGCGTTTCAGCAACATGAAACAGTGGAACGTAAACTGGGAAATCAAAATGGTAAACTAGTACCAGTGTTACTTGAATTTCGTTCTTCTGATAAAAATTAGTAAATTAAGAATAAAAAGGCCTATAAATTCTGATATTTGTACCACTACCTCTTGAAGTACAGACATGGTTGACTTAAATTTGCCTATTTCATAATTAGCCCAGTTACTAAAATTCTAAGTACGTAATAATTTGCCTAGAATGTTGCCTTTTTTGTCTCTCTATAATGGATAAAGCCCTTCTACTCAGCCAGAGCAGCTACTGTTTGTTGAATGCCTACCCTGTGCCAGACGTGAGACTAGAGGCTCATGTTAGTACTGTCTCTAAACCTCATCACAGCCTTTCCAGTAGTTGGATTACCGTATGTTGCAAATGAAGACACTGCAGTTTAGAGGCCTGAGGGCCATCATTGTCTATGACCACACACAAAATAGCAGCTCACATTCAGATGCTTTAGGCTTAAAAACCGGGCACATTTACCACTATACATCACGTCCCCTCCGTCTTGGGGCATTCATTTAAAATGAACTGTCACGAATAAGTCATTTGGCTTAGGATCATACTGGATTTATTGTATCAATTTCTGTCACTTCAAAGAATCTTCTATTTCTGAAATACTCAAACATGATACCTAAAGTTTAAATATCTGAAGCAAATATTAAAACACAGGAAGTAGGTTTTCCTCCAGGACTTGGAGAGGCATTCTCATTAATTGAATCGCCAGAGACCATTTGAGAACTGACTGACCTAAAACCTTTGCATTCCTAGTCTTCCTTTTCAGAGCATGAAAACTTAGAAAAGGGTAGAGGAAGGGCAATAAACTTAGCTTCTTCTTTGGGACTTAATGCATTACTAGTTTAGGTTTTAAACAGGCTAATTATTTGAGGATCAACAAGTGTTTTGTGATAGGACAGACTTAAAGTAGCACAGCAGTTTTGTGTGGAGCCAGCCACCTGGCGTTTGGGACACCACTGATGCTTCTTGTCTTTGTTCCAGGTCACCGTAGAGTTTGCAGATGAAGTACGATTGTCCTTCATTTGTACTGAAGTAGATTGCAAAGTGGTTCATGAATTCATTGGTGGCTACATATTTCTGTCAACACGTGCAAAAGACCAAAATGAAAGTTTAGATGAAGAGATGTTCTACAAACTTACCAGTGGTTGGGTGTGAATAGAAATACTGTGTAATGAAACTCCACGGCCATAACAATATTTAACTTTAAAAGCTGTTCGTTATATGCTGCTTAATTAAAGTAAGCTTGAAATGTATTATTTTATCATGAAAACTTCTTTGCCTTACCAGACCAGTTAATATGTGCACTAAACAAGCACGAACATTAATCTATCATGATATAATAAACTTGAATTTGGCACACATTCCTTAGGGCCAAGAATTGAAAACTGAAAAATAGCGGGGAAATCCAGGAACAAACCATCACTGATTTAAGCTAGCCAAACTATAAGAAACAAGCCATCTATTTTAAAGCTATCCAGGGCTTAACCTATATGAAGTCTATTTATCATGTCTAATGCATGTGTTTTAGTGTATGTTTAATTTGATATCATGTTTTAAAATATCCTTCTGGTAGCCATTTATTTCCTCCCCCTACCCCCAAATAGATCAGGCATGCAGGAGGCCTGATATTTAATAATGTCATTGTGTTTGACCTTGAAGGAAAATGCTATTAGTCTGTTGGGCTTGATTTGTTTTTGTCCTTGAATAAGCATGTTATGTATATTGTCTTGTGTTTTTATTTTTACACTATATTGTATTACACTTTTAGTATTCACCAGCATATTCACTGTCTGCCTAAAATATGCAACTCTTTGCATTACAGTATGAAGTAAAGTTCTATGAAGTATGCATTTTATGTAACTAATGTACAAACACAAATTTTATAAAATTGTACAGTTTTTTTAAAAACTACTCACAACTAGCAAATGGCTTACATGTAGCATCTCTGCATTAATTAAATGCCTTTAAGAGATATAATTAATATGCAGTTTTAATACCTACTAAATTAAGAATGACTTCATTTTGATCATGATTTGCCACAATGTCCTTAACTCTAATGCCTGGACTGGCCATGTTCTAGTCTGTTGCGCTGTTACAATCTGTATTGGTGCTAGTCAGAAAATTCCTAGCTCACATAGCCCAAAAGGGTGCCAGGGAGGGGTGGATTACCAGTATTGTCCAATAATCCGTGGTTCAAAGACTGTATAAATGCATTTTATTTTAAATAAAAGCAAAACTTTTATTTAATATTTCTTTCGTACTTAATGTTTACAGAGTATTAATTTTGTAGAAACGAACTTGTGCCTTTTGGAAATGCTTTTCCCACATGTTATTTTGCGAGAACAACTGGCTAGTTATTCCACAGTGTCACCAGATGATAGAAGTACTTTTTATCGCAAAGCTAGATAGACAGTCTTTCACCTCCATTGAAAAGCCCTCATTTTTCTTAATACTTAAAAATGAATGTGTAATATCTAAATGGTAGAAATGTACTTATAAACAGAAGGAAGTTGGCTGTGGCAGAATTTAAATAACAAAATTATTCTTGGTTTACAAAAAAAAAAATACATAGACGAATTTACTCCCTGTCATTACTGTCCTCCTCATTCAAGACTCAGATTTTTAGTCCTTTACCCTTTGCATGTAATTAGACCAACTGCTGCTGATTTTCCCTCACACAGCCTTGCATCTTTACTCGTCACTGCTGCCACCATCACCCAAATTCAGCTCTTGTCCTGTGCCTGCTGCAGTATGGCACCGTCTTAAGACAAGGCTGTCATCACCTTCTCCATGACTTTTCCCTGGACTCAAAAGCCGTAACAGGCCTTGCTCCGAAATCTAAGAGCTCCTTTCCACTAAAAGTTTTAAAATATACTCCCTTTCCTCATCTTTAGTAAGTGAATGCGCCAATCACCAACTTGCATAGTCAGCAACTTGCACAGTCACTTACTAAAAGCCCCAAAACGTATTTATTTGAAACCACACCTATTCAAGTCACTTCTAGTCCCATGGCCTCCACACAAGTGAGAATAGCCTCCATGTTGATTGCCCCACCTCTGGTTTGCCCCACTGCTCTTCCAGTGACTTTGAGATTAATCCAGCCCCAACATAGCGCTGACTGCATTTCAGCTCCAACTCTTTACTGCCTACAGGATAAAAGCCAAAGTAAAGTGCTCAAAGGTCTTGTATGGTCTCCCAGCCCACATTTTCATCCTTATCTCCCAACAATCTTCTGCATTCCAGTCCAGCTGGGCAGCTCACATTCTCCGCTTTGCACTCATCCATCTCCCTGTTATTCCCCAAGTCTGGAATGGCTTTAGTCCTGGACCTTCTTGCAGTTTGTACCTGGCCACACCTCATCTGTCTAGCATTTTAGAAAAAGCTCAAGTGGGCCGGGCATGGTGATTTAAACGCCTGTAATCCCAGCACTTTAGTTGGCCAAGGCAGGTGGCTCACAAGGTCAGGAGTTCAAGACCAGCCTGGCCAAGATGGGTGAAACCCTGTCTCTACAAAAAATACAAAAATGAGGCCAGGCACAGTGGCTCACGCCTATAATCCCAGTACTTTGGGAGGTTAAGGCAGGTGGATCACGAGGTCAAGAATTTAAGACCAGCCTGGTGAACATGGTGAAACCCCATCTCTACTAAAGATACAAAAAATTAGCCAGACATGATGACACATGCCTGTAATCCCAGCTACTCAGGAGACTGAGGAGAATCACTTGAACCCGGGAAGCAGAGGTTGCAGTGAGCTGAGATCGTGTCATTGCACTCCAGCCTGCTGACAGGGCAAGACTCTGTCTCCAAAAAAAAAAAAAAATTAGCTGGGCATGGTGGTGTACGCCTGTAATCCCAGCTACTTGGGAGGCTGAGGCAGGAGAATCACTTGAACCCAGGAGGCAGAGGTTGCAGTGAGCCAAGATCACGCCCCTGCACTCCAGCCAGGGCAACAGAGCAAGACTCTGGAAAAAAAAAAGAAAAAGCTCAAGTGATCTTTCTTCCATAAACACTCTAAAAGATTCTGTGCAGCCAAAAACTCCCTCCTCTGAACTGCCATTGACTTTTGTTCTTGGAACTAAAGAAGAATCATCCTGTTGCCCCTAACAAATTATTACATCCTTGAGGACTGGATCTCAGTGCTATGGTTTCTACTTAGGGTTTAGTGAATATAATGATGGTTATTTTAGAAATAACCAAATTATTAAACGAAATAAGCAAAGGAATTCTTATTAGAACTCAGAATTTTTGTAGCCTCCGTATAGTCTAATACAGAGCAAACTAACTATTCTGGACACCAACTATGCAACACGATGCATGCTGAGTGCTCACATTCTCTCAAGGATTCATACAACCCAGACTCCTCATGTCATAGATGAGGCTCAAGGAGGCCAACTGACCTGTTTGAAGTCGCACAGCTATGATTGCTGCCAAGGCCAGTCACCTCCCTATTTATCTAGTAGTAAAAACAAACGCTTCGTGAATTCTGAGAACTCTATTGGTAGTGACTTCTCTAGAGAGAGAGCATAGGTCTGTGAGAAGAATGCCAGCTGGGACTTCCAGAAACCTCGGTTTAGCTTAAAGCTCTGTGACTCAAGCTCGTGTGGACATGAAAGCACTGGTGGCAGGACCCCAATGTAGCTCCCTTCCAACTCTCCCTTAAATCAGCAGGTTAGAAACCTGCTGGAAGCCCCTGATGAAGTTAATCAGTAAACTCAGTACAAATGATTTTTTACACACCTTGAACTTTCAAAGTCAGGGAGCTAGAGACATTCACTTTATCAAGGAAAAGTCACTTGCCATTCTTGACCCTCTACTCTTAACACAGGCCAAAAAGCAAGTATGTCACAGACTATACTGTTTTCATTCTGTATACTGTATTTTTAGTTTTTTTAATGTTGAATCTTAAGATGCTTTTAATGATCAGTGATGTGGTGAGGTAATTTCTATTCCTTATAACTAAGTTTTTGTTTTGGGTTTGTTTTTGTGAGAGTGTTGCTCTGTCACCCAGGCGGGAGTACAATGGTGCAATCTCAGTTCACTGCAACCTCTACCTTTCGGGTTCAAGTGATTCTCCTGCCTCAGCCTCCCAAGTAGCTGGGATTACAGGTATGTACCAGAACACCTGGCTAATTTTTGTATTTTTAGTAGAGACAGGGTTTTGCCTTGTTGGCCAGGCTGGTCTTGAACTCCTGACCTCAGGTGATCCTCTTGCTTTGGCCTCCCAAAGTGCTGGGATAACAGGTGTGAGCCATCGTGCACAGCCACCCTTATAACTAAGTTTGATAAAGGATACAGCCGTTTTACACTCATCACTTAAAACATGGTAACATCTTCACTCATCACTTCGATCATTCAGAAAGTCTGAGCACAGGGCTTTCTGAAATCCATCCCTTTGTGACATACTATATCACTGACACTGAAGGGATAACCCTGCACAGCTCCATCTTACCTCTACTTAATTCTAAAAAGACACTGAGTCAAAAATCCATCACTCACAAAATGTTTCTGTAGCTATTGCATCATCACCTGTTTCTGCCCTACAAATTGCAGAAGAAAGGCAAGGATAAGTTGACTTGCTACATCAGTGTAGACCTAATGATCATGGTACAGTAAGTTGATCCAACGCTTACTCTGCTGACAAATTTCCAGTCATCTCTACAAAGTAAGATCCAGGAAGAAGTTGTTTACCAGAAAGCTCTGTTCTCTCCAACAAATTAACTGTGTCTTTATCTGTTTGAACTGTTTTGGTCTGGCAGCTCAAGAATGGGGGAGATGGCAGAGATAAGTGACAGGAAATGGGAAATTTGCAATCTGGGTAAGGGGAGTAAAATTCTCAGAGTGGATTGCAGAGCTACCCAGAACAGGAAGCAATAGCCTTATCTGGTGACCTTATTTCCCTCTGTGTTGATTCCTCTAGTTTTCTCTGCTTTATTTAATAAACAGTACAGTTTCCCAGGCAGAATGTGTACATTAAGATTCCCTAAATAAACAGTGATCAGCATACACACACACTCTCAGTTGAGTTTCCCTTTTGAGATTTGTTCATGGGCCTGCATATTACTAAAAATTACAAGCACTTAAAATAATTCAAGACCATTATTTCATGAGATCTAATTATAGTCTCATGTGGCTTCACTGGCCAGGCATTATCTGTTTTACTGCTCAGGGAAGTGGTCCAAGTTCAATGTTAATTAAATTTGTGATTAAAAACAGCACAACCAAACAGATTTAAAATCATATCTGTATTAATACAGTTTGCAGATACTGCATGATAAAGAGGAGGTATGAGCATAAAACTCTCATCTCAGATCTAAATTTTGTGACCTTTATGACCAAGATTCAACTGAACACATTTACTGTCAAGTTTACTGATCAGCGTACTTAAACAACTTTGTTTATGTCTTCCTGGCCTAATTATAAATTCAATTAGCCTTAGAAGGAACATTTGGAAAACAGAAGAGCAAGGGACCAGAATAGCCAAAACATTCCTAAACAACAGGTGAGGGGACTAGCCTTGCCAGACAGTATAAAGCATGCTGAAAGTGTAGCATTGGCACAGAGATCAATACAACAACCAAAGAGTCCAAACAGACTCCAGAATACACATGCACACATACAGATGCTTGTTTCCTGAGAGGTGGCCATGCAGATCGGGACAAAACAATTTCCCAATGAATGGTGCTGGTGCTTATCTTTATGAAACAAGAATTTGGACCATAACCTTATACACATATGGAGAAGTCCAAATCAATTCCAAATGGATCAGAGTCTTGGATCCATTTGGATGGCAAAACCACACAACTTTTAAAAGATGACAGAGCATTTACATGACACTGGGGAAAGATATTTTGTGTTGAGGCACAAATAGTACAAACTGATTATGTTTATGAGAACCATGAAGCTGCTGTAGAGAGTAAAAGGCAAATCAGACTGAGAGGATATTTGCAACACATAATTGACAAAGGATTAGTATCCTGAAAATGAACCCACACACAGATGGGTCAAAGGAGAAATAGACAAAGCACTAGGTATTTCACAAAAGAGGAAACCTGAAATGGCCAATAAATCTATGTAAAACCGTTCAACTTCACTAGTATTCTGGAAAATGGGAGAAATAAATTTCAAATACAATTAAAGTACAGTTTCAGATCTATCCTTATTAGTAAAATATTTTAAATCTGACACTGTCAAGTATGGAATCACTGGAATACATATTGGTGGTGGGAGTATGAACTGGAACAGAGAACTTCGGAAACACTTCGACATCATCTGGTAAAATTATAAATTTATTCTACCCCCATGAAATTCTACTGTAAGGTGTGCATACACCCTGAGAAACTCCTGCCCATGCACACCAGGAGACAAGCACAAGAATATGCAAAGCGCACAACTTATAACGAAGAAACTAGGAGCGATCAAATGTCTCAATAATAGACTAAACTATAATCCAGTCCTAAGATGGAATGAGAACAGCAATGAATAAAATGCCAGTACACAAAACAACACGAATGAATCTCAATCTGATGCTGAACCAAAACATCTAGATGCAGAAGATCCATTTAGTATGATTAAATTTTTTTAATGTGCAGGATTTTTTAATTTTTTTTTTTAAAAAGCAAACAATTTTCTATTGTAGAATAATAGCTGTATTTTTAAAAGATCCTTGGTGGTTCTGAAACCCAGTGTGAGACAGGGTGACACTAAAAGCCACTGCAGCCTAATGGATGTGAGTCTTGCTCTTGACAGCTGCCACTCTGCTCTGTTGATGTGCTTTCCTGAGCCTGGACCACATCAGTACATGGCTCTGGCCTCTTCTGCCAAGTGAATCTCTAACTGGCTATTTGGCTGTAGTGGTTTAAGAATGGAGCTAATGAGCCCAGGGTCAGGGCTTCAGTCTCCTCGTGGTCTAGTTCGCTTTGCTCTCTGTTTCATACTCACAGGCTGTACCACTATCCTGTAAATCCCACAAGAGGGAATAGACAAGAACAGATCTAACACCGCTATTAGAAATCACCTCTAAGCCGGGCACGGTAGCTCATGCCTGTAATCCCAGCACTTCGGGAGGCCGAGGCAGGTGGATCACCTAGGTTGGGATTTCAAGACCAGCCTAGCCAACATGGAGAAACCCCATCTCTACTAAAAATACAAAAAAATTAGCCGGGCGTGGTGGCACATGCCTGTAATCCCAGCTACTCTGGAGGCTGACGCAGGGAGGCAGAGGTTGCAGTGAGCCAAGATCCTGCCATTGCACTCCAGCCTGGGCAACAAGAGCTAAACTCCTTCTCAGAAAAAAAAGAAAAGAAAACTCTTAGCTCAAAGATCTGCTCAGTATACAAATCATACCATTGTGACTCATTGCGTGAAAAGGTCAATACAAATGTTACTAAATGGCCCAAGTCATGGCTGCAGAGTCAAGGAGCTTACCCGACACCTTCTCTTGCAGCCTGGATATCAAAGGTGCTCCAGTACTTTAGACCCAGGCCTTCCATAAATGCTAACTTTATCAAATAGGAATTCTAAAAATGATACTGACTCTCAAGAAATTATCCTACACTTCCATGAGTTGAAAGTGTTTTATGAATGTATGAACATGAAGACAACAGTATAGGAAAGGTAGGTAAACACTATTGCTATACAGCAAAGCAAGCTTGAAAACACCTGGAATCTGTTTTGCTTTTAAAATGTACCTGGTGTGGCCTCATGTCTGTAATCCCAGGACTTTAGGAGGCCAAGGCAGGCAGATCACAAAGTCAGGAGTTCGAGACCAACCTGGCCAACATAGTGAAACCCCGTATCTAATAAAAATACAAAAAAAAAAAAAAAAAAAAAATTAGCCAGGTGTGGTGGCGGGAGCCTGTAATCCCAGCTACTTGGGAGGCTGAGGCAGGAGAATCGCTTGAACCTGGGAGGCGGAGGTTGTAGTAAGCCAAGATCATGCCACTGCACTCCAGCCCAAGCAACCGAGCAAGACTCTGTCTCAAAAAAAAAAGCCCCTGGTTCATATAAGAGAGTACCAGCAGCAGCATTAATTACAGGTACGTAAAACTATTAGGAGGCTTAAAGATAAACCCATATCTTCAGTAACACTAGCTCAGGACAGCTTCGGTGAAAATGGAAAAGGCAGAGTATCATAGACTAAGGGAGACACACCTAAGCTTCTCTACAAGAGTTTATTTTGAATAAAAAGCCATAATTTTTACCAGCAGTGGCAATACCAGTTGATCTGTACCGAAAAGGGGGAAAGGAAGCCCTAACTCTTCAAAAATAGCCTCAACAATCAAAAATAGCCTCAACAGGGAAGAAACTTACTTGCCAAGAGCAAAGAATAGGGAGCTAGTAGGAGGCTACCACTGAGGTCCTCCTTGTCACTCAGATTCGACTTTTGTTGCTAAACCTCATACCCAAGGAATAACTTTGTATAATCGGCCTAAACGTCTTTGTGGAAGATTTATAATGCTTTAGGTTCAGGTGTTCTTAAAAGAGCCCAATTGTCTCATCCTGTGTGTCACGTTTCTTTTTGACTGGGCTTTAGTCTCTAGCTCCAAGTACTTCCGTGCTCCAAGTACTCGCCATCTGGCAGTACTTTAGAAATTTCTTTTTATTTTCTCATAGATTCTGTTGAAAGCAACCACATAATGAAGAGTAAACACCTTCTGCTTATTCTTAGCAGGAAGCCGGAACTAAGTTGCTTGCAGTGCCCCATCCAGACCTTGCGGTGCTATAGATGGAGCTTACATTGTGACCTTGACCTCTTTCGCTTGCCCAGAATTCCTCCTATGAAGATTTTTAAAGAGGGAACTGGACAGATGTTTTCTTTAATCTTCACTGGTTAAGACAAATCCATGGAATGTAGAACTTCTAGAGGGTTTTTGCTTTTTAGGCAAACAGCATGAATTAACAATGTCTCCTCTACTCCCAAGAACTGTTTGAGATCAAACTATGTTGATCCTTAAACAAAACTATTTCTAAACCTGTAAGATTTGGTGGTAAAACTTGCTCTTGAGGCCAGGCACAGTGGCCCAGCTACTTGGGAGGCTAAGGCAGGGCAATCGCTTGAAGCCAGAAGGCAGAGACTGCGGTCAGCCGAGATCAACGCCACTGCACTCCAGCCTGGCAACAGAGCAAGACTCCATCTCAAAAAAAAAAAAAAAAGAAAAAGAAAAGAAAAATCAACTCTACGACAGGCACAGTGGTTCATACCTATAATTCCAGCACTTTGGGAGGCCAAGACAGGTGGATCGTTGGAGGTCAGAAGTTCGAGCACAGCCTGGCCAACATGGCATAATGCCATCTCTACTAAAAATTCAAAATTTAGGCTGGGCATGGTGGTTCAGGCCTGTAATCCCAGCACTTTGGGAGGCCAAGGCAGGCAGATCATGAGGACAGGAGATTGAGACCATCCTGGCCAACATAGTAAAACCCCATCTCTACTAAAATACAAAAAATTAGCCAGGCTTGGTGGTGTGTGCCTGTAGTACCAGCTACTTAGGAGGCCAAGGCAGGGGAATTGCTTGAACCCAGGGGGTGGAGGTTGCAGTGAGCCAAGATTGCACCACTGCACTCCAGCCTGGTAACAGAGCAAGACTGTCTCAAAAAAAAAAAAAAAAAAAAAAAAAAAAAATTAGCCAGGTGTGGTGGTATAATCCCAGCTACTAGGGAGGCTGAGGCAAGAGAATCGCTTGAACCTGGGGGGCAGAGGTTACAGTAAGCCGAGATCTCACCACTTCACTCCAGCCTAGGAGAAAGAGCAAAACTCTGCCTCAGAAAAATAAAATAAAATAAACTTGCTCTTGATTTATATCCTGAGAAATTAAGCTAAGAAGCTTTCTATGTTCCATAGAAGCCTGGGGCATAGTCTTTTGCAATCTGTTAAGGCAACTATTTTGTAAAAGAGGGGCAGAGGTTTAAATAACTAAATGTTTATTACATAATTAATTGAATGATGTCTCTAAGTAAGAGGTCACAAATCACAGAAGCCAGTCAGTTCATTTTGTTGCAAGAGATCTACAAATTCAGAGCCATTCCTCAGCCTGCACTAACTCTGAGGAAACAGGTGAAGCTGCTTGGTCAACTATATTCTTTTGAGAAAGGGAAGCAACTTCCCTTGGAGAACTGAAGACCACAGCAGGTTACTAAAGTTGAGTGAGGAGACGTAGAAAGCAAGGGGCCATTATCCTTTTAACAAATCAAGTACTTTTAGTGTCCAGAAGGAAGAGAATACTAGATTCAGTGAGGGAGGGCGCAGGGATGAAAAGACTCTTGGAAGACAGCACACAAGAAGTTTGATACATGCCACATGGTCGGCCGATTATGACAACCTTCTGAGTGTGTGATGGCAGGGATAAGTGTTCACCAGGCAAAGAGAAGCCGTGACCACAGCAACCCAGCCCAGGGGAGAGGGCAGGAAGGCACAAGCACAAGGTGGGGAAGCAAGGTTCCAGGTCATCAAGGAGGTCCTCATCCTGACATGAAAAAATGGTAGATGCTCAATAAATGTCTGTGAAAATCTCCAAGAGGGAGTTTTAAAAAGAAATTGGGGCAGGGCATGGTGGCTCATGTCTGTAATCCCAGCACTTTGGGAGGCCAAGGCAGATTGATCGCAAGGTCACAAGATGGAGACCATCCTGGCCAACATGGTGAAACCCCGTCTCTACTAAAAATACAAAAATCAGCTGGGCGTGGCGGTATGCACCTGTAGTCTCAGCTACTCAGGAGGCTGAGGCAGGAGAATCGCTTGAACCCAGGAGGGGGAGGTTGCAGTGAGCCAAGATCGTACCACTGCCCTCCAGTCTGGTGACAGAGCAAGATTCTGTCTCAAAAAAAAAAAAAAAAAAAAAAGAAAGAAAGAAAGAAATTGGATAAAATACACAAACAAAAAAGTCATGTGGAGTAACGTAGTAGCACATGTTTGAGTTATTCAAATGAAGCTAAACTTAGCCAACTATTTCTGAAGCGCAGATGGGAAAACCAGAATGTGAGGGAGACCTATCAATTAAAATCATCCTGAGGAAACACAGGAAAAATAATACGTGCACGTGGCCAGGTGTGGTGGCTCACACCTGTAATTACCGCACTTTGGGAGGCTGAGGTGAGAGGATTGCTTGAGCCCAGGAATTCCAAACCAGCCTGGGCAACAAAGTGAGACCCTGTCTCAACAACAACAAAAAATATATGCAAGAATTAGCTAGGTATGGTGGTGTGCACCTGCAGTCCCAGCTACTTGGGAGGCTGAAGCAGGAGGATCACTTGAGTCCAGGACCTCAAGGCCACAGTCAGCCATGACTGCACCACTGTACTCCAGCCTGGGTGGCAGAGGGAGATCCTATCTCTAAAATAAATAATAAATATTTAAAAATACATGCATGTGAAGCATCAATTGTAACCTAAATTAGATGCTTGTTTTTTGTTTGTTCATTTTTTGTGTTTTTTTTTTGAGATGGAGTCTCACTCTGCCACCCAGGCTGGAGTGCAATGGCACAATCTTGGCTCACTGCAACCTCCACCTCCGGTTCAAGCTATTCTCCTACCTCAGCCTCCAGAGTAGCTGGGATTACAGGTGCCAGCCACCACACCTGGCTTATTTTTGTATTTTTAGTGGAGATGGGGTTCCACCATGTTAATCAGGCTGGTCTCTAACTCCTGACCTCAGGTGATCCTCCCGCCTTGGCCTCCCAAAGTGCTGGGATTACAGGTGTGAGCCACAGCGCCAGGCTAAATGCTTGTATTTTTAAAAAGCAGTGGAGGGACAAAAATGAGCAAGCAACAAAAAAGGTTTACAGAAGTCTAAGATAAAGGAGTATAACACACTGAAACTTCCCAAACAGGATGTCATGGAGAACACCCGTGGGAAGGCCAGCATCCATTAAAGACACTCTTACATTTAGGATGAGGAGAGAGAGATGAGCCAGAAACAGACACCAGCACGTGAGCACATCCTCAGGGGAGGACAAAAGGGAAGGAACAAGATCACAGATAACCAGCAAGAGAGCTGAAGCGTGGGAATCTTTCTGTGACATGGCTAGGAGTGCACAGAGACCTTAGACCCGGAGCAGATGTGCTCAAATCTGCTTTTCGAAAACAAAGTATGTCGGGCTCACAGAAACTTCCGTGAAGGGATTTGGAAAGACCGTGACCGTAAATAAATCGTCAAAGACAGCTCTTTCTGGTAAATTCCATCTAGGAGCTCTAAAGAAAAAGATGACACGGATAACCAACACTATGCAAAGCAAGAAAGAGACCAGCAGAGCCCTTCTCATCCCACAGGGCCTGCACTCAAGACATCCTGAGGGGCTTCCCTGACAACCCTCTCTAACGTGTCCCCACAAGGGTCTTACCATGTCCTCAGCATCTGTCTCCAAGCCTGGGAACTAGGAGGCAGCGCTATCTGTACATTTCCTAACAGGGCCTGGCATAGAGAAGGTGCTTAAACCAATTCCTTGACTGAAGAAGAGAAGAATTCCATCCAAAGGAAAAGATTAGCCTGTAACAACGTGAGAACATGGAAGCGAACGTTGCTAATAAAAGAAACTCAGATGGCCACGCCTGTAATCCCAGCACTTTGGGAGGCTGAGGTGGGTGGATCACCTGAGGTCAGGAGAGACCATCCTGACTAACATGGTGAAACCCACATCTCTAGTTGAATCCAGGAGGTGGAGGTTGCAGTGAGACAAGATCGCATCACTGCACTCCAGCCTAGGAAACAAGAGCGAAACTCCATCTCAAGGAAAAAAAAAGAAATTCAGAATGGTATTACAGGCCTGGGGTTGATATGATTATATGCTTGGTTTTTTTATTAGCTCGAGATTTTTTTCCCCTTTTTTCTGCTATTTTTAGATCCAAAATCTTAGCCTTCCCTATTACTAGCTGTTTTAAAGACAGGAAATAGAGCCAATTTAAACATTGACCCAATCAAAACAATCCAGAGATAGGTGCTCTCAAAACAAAGAAGTTCAAATTAAAAGACAAACAAGAAAAAAAAGTCAGGATCATCTGCATTATCCCTTTATGTGCTGTTTGTCATGAGTGTGAAGACAGTGTCACAAAGACAAAGTGCAGGCGTGAATTCTCAAGTTAAGCGTGAAGGTGAAGAGTCTACTGCAAGGACAGAACCCCTTTCTCATTTTTTCTCACCCAAATCTCCTGCAGTGTGATCCTATGCCAGTTCCCAAATATCAAACAGTCACATTCAAATAAACAGAAAAGGATTTTTCCAAAGCCAAAAAAGAACACTTTTTTTTTTTTTTTTGAGACAGAGTCTCACTCTGTCACCCCAGCTGCAGTGCAATGGGCAGTCTCGGCTCACTGCAACCTCTACCTCCCGGGGTTCAAGTGATTCTCCAGCCTAAGCCTCCCAAGTAGCTGGGATTACAGGCACCTGCCACCACGCCCGGCTATTTTTTTGTATTTTTAGTAGAGTCGGGGTTTCGCCATGTTGGCCAGGCTGATCTCAAACTTTTGACCTCGTGACCTGCCTGCTTCAGCCTCCCAAAGTGCTGGGATTATAGGCATGAGCCACCACACCCAGCCAAGAATACATTTTTCTAAAGGTGATCTCTGCCACTCTTTCCCTCCGTGACCAGTAATGAACATTTACTGCACAAGTAATGCATCGCAGGGGCTTGGCAATGCGCTTTACACTAGAGGCGTGTGATTTCACATGAACGTAACAAGCCTGAAGAGGGAACCTGACAACAGAGAAGTGAAGAAATTTTCTCAAACCGCATAGCTACTGAATGGCTCCAAAACTTGTAATGGTACAATGTGCTCTGCCGCCTTTATATGGATAATTGAACATTGCCCAGGAAAAGTATAGAGATGGTGGCAAACTACGATCTAGCCAATCAGTTGGTTTTTATATTTTATAAATGCTTTTAAAAACTTTGTATTATGAAAACATTCAAATACATGCAAAGTAAATACAGTATAGAATAAACCACGTCTGGCCTGCATAGATTTTTAAATCATCCTGTCAGCTTCTATGAATGCATTAAAGACTGCTAGGATTATGCTTGAGATTGTACTGAATGTCCATTTTACTTTGGGGAAAGCTGACATTTTAATATTGAGTGCTTCAATCCACGGGTATGGTATTTCTTTCCATTTATTGGAATCTTTTGAGACAGAGTCTTGCTCTGTCACCCAGGCTGGAGTGCAGTGGCATGATCTCAGCTCACTGTGATCTCCACCTCCCGGGTTCAAGTGATTCTCCTGCCTCACCCTCCCGAGTAGCTGAGACTACAGGCACCTGCCACCACACTCGGCTAATTTTCTGTACTTTTAGTAGAGATGGTGTTTCACCATGTTAGCCAGCATGATCTCTATTTCCTGACCTCGTGATCTGCCTGCCTAAGCCTCCAAAAGTGCTGGGATTACAAGTGTGAGCCACTGCACCTGGCCCTCCATTTATTGGAATCTTTAAGAGAAAAAGTGTTATTAGAAATATCTTACTCCTAGGCCAGGCACGGTGGCTCACACCTGTAATCCTAGCACCTTGGGAGGCCAAGGCGGGCAGGTCATTTGAGGTCAGGAGTTTGAGACCAGCCTGGCCAACATGGTGAAACCCATCTCTAGTAAAAATACAAAAAGTAGCCAGGCATGGTGGCTCATGTCTGTAATTCCAGCTGTTAGAGAGGCTGAAGCAAGAGAATCATTTGAATTCGACAGGCAGAGTTTGCAGTGAGCCGAGATAGGGCCACTGCACTCCAGTCTGGGCAACACAGACAGACTCCATCTCAAAAAAAAAAATAGATGCTGAATGAAAGATAATGGAAAGTAGAAACTCCAGCTTCCTTGTGATAACACAGGGCAGCCTCTCTCATTAACTTCTTAAAAAGAGTTGTGTGGTTTGTCAAAGAGAAAATCTTGGCTAGAGTGATCTGTGATATCTTATATAGTTTCGTTTCACACATCAACTCTTGTAACAGTACAAAGACGAAGAAGAGAGATAATTAGTTCTGATTTTTTTTGTTTGAGACAGTCTTGCTCTTGTCACCCAGGCTGGAGTGCAATGGCGCAATCTCAGCTCACTGCAAACTCCACCTCCTGGGTTCAAGTGATTCTCCTGCCTCAGCTTCCTAAGTAGCTGGGATTTCAGGCACCAACAGCAGGCCCAGCTAATTTTTGCATTTTTAGTGGAGACAGGGTTTCATAATGTTGGCCAGGCTGGTCTCAAACTCCTGACATCCTGATCCGCATACCTCAGCCTCCCAACGTGCTAGGATTACAGGCATGAGCCACTGCGCATGGTGAAGAGAAAATCTTTGTCAGTGAACAAAGGGAGTATGGTTTTGGTACTTTTTATAAGATTAACACTCAGCAATGGTTAAGTGCCCCATGGTCAAATTAATTAGATTAAGGAGGCATTAATGAGACATATTTTGAGTGTGATCCAGATACATCTTTCCCTTTGTGAATAAAAGATGCTTTAGGGATAACTAAAGCAAATTCTAAAACTACTTTTCTTTACTGTGTAGTAGAGATGATTTGGGCTAGAAGTTTACAGGATAAAAAGTCAGCTTTTAGTAATTTTAAAAACACCCTAATTATTGAAATGTATGAATGGAACTATTAACATATCCAGTACTCTAGCCAGGCGTGGTGGCTCACACCTATAATCCCAGCACTTTGGGAGGCTGAGGAGGGAGAATGGTCTGAGCCCTGGACTTTCAGACCAGCCTGGGCAACTTGGCAAGACCTCGTCTCAACAAAAATAAAACAGAAAAAAAAAATTGGCCTGGTGCAGTGGCTCATGCCTGTAATCCCAGCACTTTGGGAGGCTGAGGCAGGTGGGTCACTTGAGGTCAGGAGTTCTAGACCAGCCTGGCCAATATGGTGAAACCCCGTCTCTACTAAAAATACAAAAAAAATTAGCTGGCCTGGTACTTGTGCCTGTAGTCCTAGCTACTCAGGAGATTGAGGCAGGAGAATCACTTGAACCTGAGATGCAGAGGTTGCAGTCAGCCAAGATGGCACCCCTGCACTCCAGCTTGGGCGACAGAGCGAGACTCTGTCTCAAAAAATAAATAGATAAATAAATAAATAGCTCACCATGGTGGCATATGCCTGTAGTTCCAGCTATTTGGAAGGCTGAGGCTGTAGGATCTGTTGAGCCTGGAAGGGCAAGGCTGCAGTGACCTGTGACTGCCACTGCATTCCAGGCTGGGTGACAGAGTGAGACCCTGTCTCAAAACAAACAACAAGCTATCCAGTACTCACCAGAGGTAAGTGAATTCATCCCAGCATCAATAATACACTCTGCATTTTAAATATCTGGTATTTAAACAAGTGCAAGCAACTCAAATTAGAATCATTACAAAATCATGACAAATCCCAAAAGGAGATAACTGTGTATGTGAATGTGTTGGAGGTGGAGGTGAGGGTCACAGGAAGAAAATCCTCTCGTTAGAGGTTTTTCAGCACTACCATCTTTTCATTTTTCCTTAAAAGATGGACTGGCCAGGCAGTATCTGAATGAAATGTTGCCAGGCCTGGGGAAGTGTCTACTGCTGCCAGGACAGCATTAAAATAAACACGAAAGCGCCAGCCCTGGCCATGCACATCTCTGGATTACTCATGCTCACTCCCAGGGCCTCTCCCTGGCACAACTGTGAAGTAGGCAAAATTTATCTTTAGACTTTCCTACTTCCCCTTCTAGGTCTTGGTCCTCTCTCCTGATTCCATCCGAGCTACTCAATGCCTCGTGCTGTCCAGGGTAGCACCACACCCAAGCACACACATTCCTCCTAGGAAGGTGACCTTGTCCCCAAAGCAAAGTTTCTTCCTCTCCCTCTCCTTCTCCCTAACCCCCCACTAAAGTTAAAGTTAAAATTCTCATCCTGTCAGCTAATCAACTAGGAGGAAAGTAATGTAAATGAATTCACATTGGTATGTAAGTAACTAAGATTCTTTGTTCCTCCCACATGCACTGTCATTTTAAAAGTTTAAGCTAAAGGAAGGTTTCCATTAGAAGGAAAACTCTGGCCAGGTGTGTTGGCTCACGCCTGTAATCTCAGCACTTTGGGAGGCTGAGGCAGGCGGATCACAAGCTCAGGAGTTCAAGACCAGCCTGGCCAACATGGTGAAACCCCATCTCTACTAAAAAAAAAATAATAATAATAATACAAACATTAGTTGGGCATGGTTGTGTGCACCTGTAATCCCAGCTACTTGGGAGGCTGAGGCAGGAGAATTGCTTGAACCAGGATCCAGGAGGCAGAGGTTGCAGTGAGCTGAGATTGTGCCACTGCACTCCAGCCTGAGCTACAGAGCAACACTCTGTCTCAAAAGAAAAAAAAAAAAAGGAAGGAAAACTCAATCTGTAGGATACCCTGTAAAAAAAATTTGTGGAAGTCTGAGTTTCCTCAAACCATCCAAGTATCATAGGGCCAATAGAGTCATTCCCTAGACCAGCTCCCCTAACCCCTACTGCAGACAAGTTCATGACCCACACTGACTCTTCGGCAAAGGGCTGGTTAAAAAAAAAAAAACAAAAAACTGGCAAATGCATGGATTTTGAAAATGTTTTAAAAAGTGAAATATAAATCTAAAAGGTTAGATTTAATTCTAACAGTTTTCTTTTCTCAATTTAAAATAAAACAGAATGATTAACAAAAATATCATGACCATTCAATGGGGAAAAGGACAAGCTTTTTCAACAAATGGTGGTGGGAATACTGGATATTCACATGCAAAAGAATGCAACTAAAGCCATACCTTACACCATATACAGAAATTAACTCGAAATGGATCAAAAACAAGCTTAAGAGCAAAAACTATAAAACTCTTGGAAGAAAACATAGGAATAAGCCAGGCACAGTGACTCACACCTATTATCTCAGCACTTTTAGAGGCTGAGGCAGGAAGATGACTTGAGGCCAGAAGTTCAAGACCAGTCTGGGCAACATAGGAAGATACCATCTCTACAAAAGATAAAAAAATTAGCCAGGCACAGTGGTGCACACCTGTAGTCCCAGCTACTCAGGAGGCTGAGGCAGAAGAATCGCTGGAGCCCAGGAGGTTGAGGCTGCAATGATCCCTGATCATGCCACTGCACTCCAGCCTGAGTGACAGAGTAAGACCGTGTCAAGAGAGACAGAGAGAGGAGAGAGAGAGAGACAGAAAGAAAGAGAAGAAGGAGAAGGAGAGGAGGACCAAAACATAGGAGTAAAATTTCATGCTATTGGATTTGGCAATAATTTATTGGATATGGCACCAATAGCATGGGCAACAAAAGAGGAAAATAACTAACTTGAACTTCAGCAAAATTTAAAACTTTTTGGTATCAAGGACACTATCAACAGAGTGAAAAGGCAACCAACAGAATGAGAGAAAATATCTGCAAATTGGCTGTGATGGCTGACACCTGTAATCCCAGCACTTTGGGAGGCCAAGGTGGGAGGATTGCTGACCCCAGGAGTTCAAGAGCATCCTAGGTAACACAGTGAGACCTCATCTCTACAAATAATAATAATAATAATAAAAGAAAACATCTGCAAATCATATATATAATAAAGGATTAATATCCAGAATATATAAAGAACCCCTAGCCTGGGTATGGTGGCTCACATCTGTAATCCCAGGACTTAAGAGGCTGAGGTGGGCCGATTGCTTGAGCTTAGGAGTTTGAAACCAGCTAGGCAATACAGTGAAACCACACCTCTATAAAAATTAGCCAGGCATGGTGGCACTTGCCTGCAGTCCCAGCTACTCTGGGGGATGAGGTAGGAGGACTGCTGGAGGTAGGAGGTAGGAGGTGGAGGTTGCAGTGAGCCAAGATTACATCACTGCACTCTAGCCTGGGTGACAGAGTGAGACCCTGTCCCAAAAATAAAATAAAGGGCATTCTAACATATGCTACAACATGGATGAATCTTGAAGACATTATGCTAAATGTAATAAGCCAGTCACAAAAGGACAATATTATATGATTCCACTTATATGAGGTACTTAGAGTAATCAAATTCTTGGAGTCAGAACATAGAATGGTGGATACCAGGAGCTGAGGGGGAGGAGAGAATGAAGGGTTAGTGTTTAAGGGATACAGAGTTTCAGTTTGGGGTGACGGGAAAGTTCTGGAGATGGTGAATGTGATTGTACCTAATGGCACTGAACTGTACACTCAAAAAGGGTGAAAATTGTAAATTCTATGTTTTGTATATTTTAATACATACACACACACACACACACAAAACCTACATGAGATTTTAAGACAATTATCTTACCACACAAGGTCAGGTTTTTAATTTAAAATGCATTTTCAACTTTTTAATAGCTAAAACGAATAAAAGATGATTTGATTAGTCCATTTTGGCTCTAGAATATAAATCAAGCCTTCTCCCTGGATCCAGTTTAACAGCAAATTGTTTGGCTGGGCTGGGTATGGGTGGGAGTGGTGGGTAGGCGGCCTGGAAGTTCCGGCTGGCACCCGAGAATCACTGGCCCAATGGCTGCCCCTGCTGGCCCCAGCAGCACTTTTATCTACCCTTCTGAAGAGAAATCATGGCCCTCGAATAGAAGCCCTGCGTTTGAGCCGGAGGTTGCAGTGAGCCGCGATCACACCACAGCACTCCAGCCTGGCGACAGAATGAGACTCTGTTTCCAAAAAAAAAAAAAAAAAAAAAAGCCCTGTATTTATTACCTCCCAAGCACAAGTCTGAGAAAGGCTTTTCTCCCTCTCAGATTGACAGCACCGGGGCCTTCACTCCCCATTTCTGTAGCGGACAATCATATTTAGTACATATGACAATGATCCTCTTCTTTGTCAAGCTTTAGTCAGCCTCCCCTGAGTTATCTTCTCAATCAGGCCTGGACCTTGGCTCCTGTTGTTATCGGTTAAGGGTGTCCAGGCTCTTGCCATTTTGAAAAATAATTGGACAAAATACATCATCAAAGCAAGGAAAGGATGAAGCAACAAAAGCACACTCCACAGGGTGGGAGCAACCTGAATAAGGGGCTCAAGGGCAGGGTTACAGGATTCTCTGGGGTTTACACACCCGTTAGAGATTCCCCGTTGGTTACTTGGTGTATGCCCTATGTAAATGAAGAGGCTGAAGTGAAGATACAAAAGTTATTTCCTTGTTGTATCCCTTATGCAAATGAAGATGAAGTGAGGTTACAAAGTTATTTACTTGGTATACCCCCCTATGCAAATGAAGATGAAGTGAGGTTACAAAGTATCCTATGTAAATGAAGAGGATGTTTCCTGTCATAGCTGAAGTAGAGTTACAAAGTTACTTACTGGGTCTTAGAAAGCTGGGGTTTTTGTTTGATTTGGTTTTAGGAAATCCTTAGGTTTCCTGCCCCAGACCCTATTATCCTGCCTCACTGTCCTTGCTGGGACTGCATAAACCCAGTTTTAGCAAGAATCCTCCTGAGTCCATATAGAGAATCCCCACCCCTCAATATCTGATCAAGTTCCTCATCCTCAACCTTGACCATGTAAGTCCTTGACCTGTCTTCAAGAAGAATCCCCCTCTCCTTGATGTCTCTTAGTAATTTCCATCCACTGACCCCCTCACTCTGCTTACTGGCCATAAAACCTCAGCTATCTTGGTTATATTCAGAGTTGAGCTCAATCTCTCCATTTCAAAGCTCTTACTACAATTGTCCTGAGCAAAGAAAGTCTTTCTTGCTATTTTAACAAGTGTGACAGTTTAGTTTTTTTCTTTAACAAATAGCAGGAACCTTGGAAGGCTTTAAAATGTTGGCATTTCAAAAGCAGTAGTCCCATGGGAATCACAGTTATTAGCAAAGCAATCAATAATTTATCTGATCATCTAATCGTATTCTGGTAAATAAAATCCAACAGTATTTGCCCATATGAGCCCATAGGTTCATGACCTTCTAAACGCCAGAAAATTTAGTGATTATAGCTGGGCAAGGTGGCTCACACCTGTAATCCCACCACTTTGGGAAGCCAAGGCGGGTGGATCATGAGGTCAGGAGCTTGAGATCAGCCTGGCCAACATGGTGAAACCCCATCTCTACTAAAAATACAAAACTAAGCTGGGCATGGGGGTGCCTGCCTGTAATCACAGGAGAATTGCTTGAACCCAGGGTGTGGAGGTTGCAGTGAGCTGAGATCACGCCACTGCACTCCAGCCTGGGCAACAGAGTCAGACTCTGTCTCAAAAAATAAATAAATAAATAAAATAAAATAAAATTTAGTGATTAGTCGGCCAGGCACAGTGACTCACGCCTGTAATCCCAGCACTTTGGGAGACCAAAGCTGATGGATCACAAGGTCAGGAGTTTGAGACTAGCCTGGCCAGAATGCTGAAACCCCATCTCTACTAAAGATACAAAAAATTAGCCAGGCATGGTAGCACATGCCTGTAATTCCAGCTCCTCAGGAGGCTAAGACAGGAGAATCACTTGAACCCAGGAGGCAGAGGTTGCAGTGAGCTGGATCTTGAAACTGCACTCCAGCCTGGGTGACAGTGTGACACCGTCTCAAAAAAAAATTAATTAAATAAATTATTCAGGCAGGCTCGATGCCTCACATCTGTAATCCCAGCACTTTGGGAGGACGTGGCGGGCAGATCACCTGAGGTCAGGAATTCAATACCAGCCTGGCCAACATGGTAAAACTGTCTCTACTAAAAATACAAAAATTAACTGGGCATGGTGGCAAGTGCCTGTAATCTCAGTTACTCAGGAGGCTGAGTCAGGAGAATCACTTGAACCCAGGAGGTGCAGGTTGCAGTGAGTCAAGGTTGCACCATTGCACTCCAGCCTGGCTGACACAGAGAGATTCCATCTCAATAATTAAGTAATCATTCAGGTGATTTTAAAAACAATGCCTAAGGCTTGAAATCCTGTTGCAGGCAATCTAAACCCTGTACCCATTTACTATCACCACCTGCCTACCCCATCCAGACCCAACTCACATTCAGCCCTCACCCCCACCTATGTGTACACCTCCCGCTCTTGTTAGGTGATGCGTGACAGTCCTCAGTTCCCCGAATTTCCCTCCCACTCCATAGGCTCCTTAGACATGCACCTTGGTTCCCCAGGGTCGTGGACCTGGCAGTCTTCAACCCACTCTGAGAAATTGGAAGGAGCTGCTGTCACTGTTGGTGAAGTGGGAGGCCACTGCGACACCACCCTGTCTGTGCTTAGAAGGGAACACGCCCTGGGGGCTGGAGTGTGTCCGTCTACATGACTCATTGGTGAAGCTGTCTCCTTGGGAGGAAGTATGGAGCAGCCTCTCTAAATTTTATTTAGCTAAATTAAGGGGTGGAAAACCACTTCAAGTAGGAAGGCAAAGGCCAGAATTTATCCCTGGACATATGACTGCTTTCTACATCTGGCCAGTACAGATTCATTCAGAAGGAAACAATTTATTCCCTTCAAACCATGAGAAAGAAGTATGACTTTATCCTCTGTCAGGGTGTCCCAGGGAATCATGGGTGGCTCTCATTATTGAAAATAACTGCTTTTCATTCACATCACACCTAACCTCCTGTGTGGTAAATAATGGAAAGTACTTTAGGAAAGTTGCTGGGAACCTCTGTTTCTTCAAAGATGCTTCTTTGCACGTAGTAGATCTCCCTTTGGCCCAAGGCCATTTGGGTTTCCAGGGAAGAGGCATTAACAGGATTAGGTAACTTGGCCATTTGTCTTCATTAACTTTATTACTAACTTCCTGACTCTGGTTACAGGCCCCATAATTAGTTTCTAAGTGAGAACGGTATTTAGGTTTTTCAATGGCGATTATTTTATTCATTAAGTTTTCTAAGTAACACAAAAACGCATTCTTTTTCAAAAAAGTAACATCTGCTGCCTGGGGATTTCTGACTGATAATTAGCTGACTGGTCACCTAAATATCTCAAATTCTAATCAAATTCATCAAATTCTAAATTTTTCCTCTTTTATCTTTTTCTCAAAAAAAAACTAAGTTATTTTCACTGCCCAAAAGAAAATGCCTTTAGTTTTTTTAATGCCTAATAATTGATTCTCCCTAATCATGTTCTGCTCTGTTATCCAAGACGTATTTTCTAAAGCATGACATGAACCATCTCTATACTCATCTGTAGCAAAAACATGCCAACACAATGAGTCAGCCAAAATGAAGATGGAACGTGATACACTATATGACTTCCATTTTTGGACCAAAAATTTCCATGACATCAATTTCAACTGGACTATAAAATGTATTTCAACCAGTGCATAAAAATGTATTTCAGATGCAAAACCCCTTTCCTTAGTTATCTGTATTACATCATGTGATTCTTTGTTTCCTATTAACTATTCAATGTTATCTGTCTTGATGCATCTAATGGATTTTCCCCCATATTTTCAGATGAATCGTAATTTAATCAAATGTTCCCCTCTGTTTAAAAAAAAAAAAAAAAAAAAAAAAAGCCAGAGCTTGTTCTGGGCTAAATGTAGCATAATTATATTTAGTTTTTAATAAAATACATTAGATAAGGCTTAAGAGAACATATTTTAGAAAAGCCTGTTCCCAGCGACTTCAATGTCTTCTCATTAATTTTTTAGTTTCGTCTTGTGTTATGAACTAATTAGCTGAAGAACAGATCTGGTTCTAATTCCCAAGTCCAGCTCTAATTTGGAATGAGCTCTTAGTCACTGAACTTCAGATGAAAAGTCTGTCGTACCCACTGACTGTGCCCGAGGCAAAGAGGAAAACCTAGATGAGGAAAGCATAGTAGAGAACCATGAGGCCATGAGATTCATTTAGTCAGGCATTAGTAGGGTATGTGTTTCATATCCAGGATTCTGTGCGATCCTAATGAAGTCCTAGGGGGGAAATTACATCTGATATTAATTTATCTCTGACTCAGAGTTTTGTGAAAACTGCCTTTAACTGAATAATTCCCCTAAAATCGTTGCATCAAAATGGATGGCACCTAAGTTATGAGAGACAAGGGAAGCTTGTGGAAATGTTCCAGATTAGAAAGACATGGTAACTTGATCCTAAACTAAATAAAGGGGACAAAATGCTTTAAAGGATAATATTATTCAGATTATACATTATGTCAATGTTAAAATTACTTTAGTTGTTAACTGTACTGCATTAGCAAGAGACTATCCCTATTCTTAAGAAATACACACTGAAGCATTTAGAGGTAAAGAGTTATGGTGTATGCAACTGACTTTCAAATAATTCAGAAAAAGAAATATTGTGTGTAAGTGGAGAAAGAGCACGTGCACACTGATCAAGTTAATGGGTAAACTAGGTGACTCTGGATAGAGTACACAGGTTTGCCTTGTATTAGTCTTATTCTTGCAATTTTTCTGTAATCGTAAAATTATTTCCAAATAAAAAGTAAAAAAAAAAAAACAATGACATAAGTGTAGTCGCTTAGTAAATAAGTACAGTGGTTGACTGGCTAAGTTATTTCTCCTTTAAGATTTGTCACTTCTGCAAATTGATAACTAGATAGTAGTTTCCTCAGAGGATACTATAAAAATGATATAGCCCAGTGCAATGTCTTAGTCTTGTTTATCTTTTATTATAGATTTTTCATACCTCTTAGCTAAGGTTCTGCAGAGACAGACAGACAGACAGACAGACAGACACACACACACACACACACACACACACACTGATTTTAAGGAATTGACTCACGTGATTGTGGGGGCTGGCAAGTCTGAAATCTGAAAAACAGACCAGCAGGCTGGAAATGCAGACAACAGTGGCCGTTGCAGTCCAGAGGCTGAATTCCACAGGGCAGCAGGCTGGAAGGTTGGGCAGCATTTTGTGTTGCAGTCTAGAGAATTCCTTATACTTTAGGGAGCCTCAGTCTCTGCTCTCAAGGTTTTCAACTAATTGAATGAGGCCCATCCATACTGCAGACGGTCATCTGCTTTACTTGCTGCCAACTGATTTAAATGTTAATCATCTAAAACATACCTTCCCAGCAACATCTTGACTGGTGTTTGACCAAACAACTGGGCACTACAACTTAGCCAAGCTGACACAGAAAATTAACCATCAGACTACAGGGTATTCGGGGATCAGAGTGATTTAAGCCCTTGTAGGAAAATGGCAATAAAACCTAGTGTGCTCCCTGCCTTCAAGTACAGCAAACTCTAGGGACAAGCCTGTACTAAGTACACACGAAATCACTATATGACCATGTAAAACGACAGAACGAAAGCCTCGATGCCAAGGTGTGGAGCACAGGGATTCACAACAAGTGAGAAGCGTCGAGAAAGGGAAAGGGCTCAGAAGAGACAAAAAAGCAGGCAAGATTTAAGGATGAGCAGGCTTCCTTTGGGGGATGGGGCCAGGGGTTCTTCCAGATGAACTCAATCAACCCTTTTCTCTATTCTTTTTACTTTCTCAAAGTATTAAGCCAGCAAAGAAACATAACCCTCAGTAAGTAGCATTATGTTATAGGGTTTTATGCCCTATTAAATCAGCATCCTCAGTTCATAAATCCAGCAGATTTATAATGGAGCTTTTATACTATAAAGGACTTCAGAATTGAGAACCTGGTTTACAATTTTCTGATTGTCTTAAATACTTAAATATGTAACATTTTAAAAAGCCTTTGGTTTGCCTTTAATAGAAATGTCATAATTCAATTTTCTAATTCAGTATTTTTTTTACTCAATAGAAGTTTTCAGACCTTTGAAACTTGTTATTTTATTACGTTGTCATGGTTTTCTTAATTGAAAATGCAAGCATAATTGTTAAGGAGTCTAGTCACTATATCTAATTACAAAAAAAGCTAAGTAGTGACATTATTTCATTTAACTTAAATACAACTTTTAAAAATAATGACTCACAGATGGACAGGAAGCTGCCGTTAGAACAGCTGGCACTGAAAGATGCTTCTGCCAGTACAGGAGCCCTCTTTAGAATCTCAGCTTAATCTATGTTAACTTTCCAACTGCATTTGTCAACACAATTTTAAAATATCAGGAAAATTTTGGAATCCTAGGCCTTTGACTGCTTTTTCTCTATTTTGTTGGTCAACAATATTAGCTCTTCCACAAGAAAAATTTAAAAATCTGTGTCTCTGCAGACGACAAACACCCTTTAAAATCTGGAGCAACTTCACACAAGTCAGTGGGAGTCATTGAGAAGTCTTCTTCCTTACCTTTGCATCCACAAATAGAGAAAAACCTTGCACTCTCCATGCCTTGCCCATATTAAGTATTTACTCATTCAATAATCATGTATTATATGCCTAGAAGCTAAACTTTAAATAAATGGTTGTTGGACCAAAATGAGTTAAGTTTCATGAACTTGGAACGTGGCATCTTTCAGATACTGAAGCTGCATTTCACACCTTAATTATACTCTCTGAACTTCTCTTTCCCTTCAGCTTTTCTGGTGATGTTTTTCCTGGTTCTCCGTTCTCTGGCTTCTCTCTCTCTCTGTCCACCCTGTGTCAAGGGTAGCATTTTCCAGGCCTCCTTCGTAAGACCTCCCTTCCTCTCACTGCACACACTCTCCCGGGGTGCTAACATCTTCGCCCATTACTTCACCGCCTGTAGACACCACCAAGTGACTCAGATCCTCACTCAGCTTAGACCTCTCCTCTGCATGCAGTTCCAGGGGAACTGGGGTCCCCCTTCTCAGGTACCTCTTGAATGCCTCGAAGATGTCTCAAAGGCATCTGAAATGCACCACGTCCAAAGCAGAATTCATGACAACTCTCCCTCTCTCCCATCAGCAGCCAACACTCCTTCCCCACCTCCACCAAAAAATCACAACCTACCCAGTTCCAGAAGTTTCCCCATTGACGCTTTCCTCTCTCTCATAGGCAGGCACCAGAAATATCTAGGCAGCCACAAAGAAGTCCTTCAAGTCTTCCTTCTAGGTAGTTTTCGAACCCATCAAATTATTCCTATCCCATGCTTTAGTTCAGGACTTCACCATTCCCTGTCTGGATTACTTTCATCGCTTGACGCTGTTCTTCCTCACTTCAGTTGCAGCCCCTTAAAATCAGGACTCTAGGGCCAGGTGTAGTGGCTCACGCCTGTAATTCCTCACACCTGTAATTCTAGCACTTTGTGAGGCCGAGGTGGGCGGATCACAAGATCAGCAGATTGAGACCATCCTGGACAACATGGTGAAACCCCCATCTCTACTAAAAATACAAAAATTAGCCAGGCATGGTGGCGTGTGCCTGTAGTCCCAGCTACTCAAGGGGCTGAGGCAGGAGAATCACTTGAACCTGGGAGGTGGAGGTTGCAGTGAGCCAAGATCATGTCATTGCACTCCAGTCTGGCGACAGAGCAAAATTTCATCGCAAAAACAAATCAAGATTGTACACCAAGACATCTTCCTAAACTGCAATCAGCTGAGCACAGTGGCTCACACCTATACTCCCTGCCTTGGGAGGCCAAGGCAGGAGCATCACTTGAGCCCAGTAGTTCAAGACCAGCCTGGCCACCATACTGAGAACTTCCCCCTGCCAGCCCCAAATCCAATCTCTACTAAAATTTAAAAAAAAAAAAAAAAAAAAAAATTGACCGGGTGCAGTGGCTCATGCCTGCAATCCCAGTGCTTTGGGAGGCCGAGGTGGGTGGATCACTATAATCCCAAATAGCTGGCATTACAGGCTCCCACCACCACACCCAGCTAATTTTTGTGTTTTTAGTAGAGATGGGGTTTCACCGTGTTGGCCAGGCTAGTCTCGAACTCCTGACCTCAGGTGACCCACCCACCTCAGCCTCCCAAAATGCTGGGATTATAGGCATGACTGCTGCTACATTTTACTAGGTAGAAGCAAGTCATTAAGTCCAGCTTATATTCAAGAGGAGATAAATTAGGGCTATTTCTTAAAGGGAAGAGTATCAAAGGATTTGTGGACATGTTTTAATGCTACCACAATATTCTTCTATAAAATGGAGATAAAAATAATAATTCATAGCACCAAATCAGGATTAAATGAACTAATACATGTAAAGTGTTTAGAATAGTGCATGGCACATGGTAAGAATTTAACAAGTACTAGCTACTGCTGTCATTCTCAAATTTATATCCCACCTCACCCTCCTGCCATTTTCTGCCTCTCCGCCTTTCTGAACTGCTTGCCTTTCCCTGAGTAAGCCATGCAAACACGGTTGCCTGGAAGGCTCTCTTACTCGATATTTTTCCTCTCTTAGTGGGTCCTTCTTTAAGCACCTCCCCAGAACCTCTTAGGCTGGACTCTGCAGAACCTCTAAGCTCCTCCCCAGAACCTCTTAGGCTGTGGAGAGCACCCAGGGCTCCCTCAAGCCAAGTACTTACCGAACAGCTGCTTTTCTCCCCGTCTACATCACAAAGACAGGATATGCTCCCTCAGGTAAGTGTTTCCTCCTTCGGCAGGTTCCCCCTGACATTTCCAGACAGAACCAGGAGCTCCTTCCCAGGTGATCTCTTGGAACCTCAAGCATATTTCTGTGTGTGTAACAAGACTCTGTAATTGTCTGTCTCCCCCTGCCACAGAGGGACCTAGTCCATTCCATTTAGTAGCTTCAAACACAAACATAATTCTCAGAACACAGTGGGTGTCTGTGTTCAAATAGATAATTTGTTGAACAAATGGATACGCATGTACAACATCTGAGAATATTTTTAAAGTGCAGTAGAAGTGGCTGGGCGCAGTGGCTCACGCCTATAATCCAGCACTTTGGGAGGCCAAGGCGGGCGGATCACAAAGTCAGGAATTCAAAACTAGCCTGGCCAACATGGTGAAACCCGGTCTCCACTAAAAATACAAAAAACAATTAGCTGGGCATGGTGGCAGGTGCCTGTAATCCCAGCCACTTGGGAGGCTGAGGCAGGAGACTCACTTGAACCTGGGAGGCTGAGGCTACAGTGAGCTGAGATTGCGCCACTGCACTCCAGCCTGGGTGAAAAAAAAAAAGTACAGAAGAGGAATCACAGAAAAGTCAACCAAAAACATCAAGTAAGTTGTAGATTTCCCTAGGCAAGCTCTGGCCAAAGAAGTTACACTATAATATTTACCTACGATGCCCAGGGTTCTGTTTTCTCATAATCTGCTTTCGTCCTCATCTCTAATTAAGCTAAATTTAAAATGATAAACTGATGAATTTATAATTTCACTATATTTATGAACTATGAGTAGCTCTAAGAACTTTTAGAGAAAATAAAGCCTAGTCATTGTTTATAATTTACAAGGCTAAGGCATAGAAAATTTCCCCTTTATTTAATACACTTTTACAATCTCTTGTTTAAAGGTGAATTATTTCACTATTAGTAACTTGAAATATAGTTACAAAACAAAGCACGTAGAGACAAACATAAGAAGTTTGCCTATAAACACACTGATGGCCAAAAATGGAATACAACTCAGACCACAGAAATCATTTTAAAAACAGCCAGGAAGGAAGTCTTAACCTGCAATCTGTTTTTCCACAGCTGCTCAAATGTAACAGGCAAACTAAGTGACGACTTTGTGACTTACCATCAAAGAATGGTACGTTCATAACACTGGAATGCACAGAGACATGAAGATGCTCATGGTGTGAGAAGTAAATGCCCTTGGCTGCTGTCTGAGGCATTGTCACAGTCTACTATTTCTTAAATCTGTTTTTTTTTTTTAAGTCTCATGGTAGCCTCACCAATGTTTTTGTTTGAACTTCATCCTCTGTACACTATGAATATTCTGTTCTCCTTGGGTTGGATTTTCTCCACTGTTTGAAGAATGTTTTTATAATCTGCAGTAGCCATCAAGAGCCAAAGTTAAGTACAGTAATATTGGACTAGCAGACAATGTGGTGAAGAACCCCGTCTTGGTTCCCCTCAAATCACACCATCTAGGTAGCCATCTGTGTACTCTATGTTAAGGTGGGCCCTAGACAGGGAGGAATAGGAAGAATGCAGGAATTTAGACACTAGAGTTTCTGCTAACAATTTCCCACACATGACTGCTGCACCCTTCTAGAGGTGTTGAGGACTGATAGAAGCCGTTATTTTAGGGGTTCAGTAGCAGTTTCTATGCCCCTAGACCAAACAGTTAAGCAGCGTTTTCTCTGAGAAACTGTGTTATTTGGGCTGCTACTGCAAAACACCATAAACTAGATGGCTAATAAACAGCAAACATTGATTTTCACAGTTCTGAAGGCTGGAAAGTCTAAGATCAAGGTGCTGGCAAATTCAGAGTCTGGAGAGGGCCTGCTTTCTGGTCCCTAGATGGCATTTTCTAATTGTGTTCTCATACGGTGGAAGGAGTAAAATGAGTTCTCTGGATCTGTTTTATTAGGACACTCATCCCATTACAAAGGCAGCACTTTCAGGGCCTAATCACCTCCCAAAGGTCCCACCTCCTAATGCCATCACCTTGGGGATTAAGTTTTCAACATATGAATTTGGGGTGGGGGCACAAACATTCAGATCCTATCACTAAGAATACAGAAGCAAACAGTGGCTTCTAAACTGATGTGATCTGGGTGCAAATTTGTAAGACAAGGGCCCAGGTGGTTCCTGTTGCAGACATGGTCCTGAAGGGACACAGCAGAAAAGCATTTCAGAATCAAAAGCGATTTTTTTTTTTTTGACAGGGTCTCACTCTGTCACTCAGGCTGGAGTGCAGTGGCATGATGATGGCTCACTGCAGCCTCAATCTCCAGGGCTTAAGTGATCCTCCCACCTCAGCCTCCTGAGTAGCTATGGCTACAAAGGCAGCGCCACCACACCCAGCTAATTTTTACATTTTCTGTAGTGATGGGTTTTGACTATGTTGCTTAGGTTAGTCTCGAACCTCCTGGCCTTAACCAATTCTCCCACTTTGCCCTCCGAAAGTGCTAGGTGTGTGACCCCCCCGAATGTACGACCCCCTTCTGTCGTCCTTTCCCAGTTGTCTAGTCCCAAGTAACACTCTGAGAGTCAAAGGCCGAGTCCAGGTTTATTGGGATCTACGGGCAACTCAAGCAGGCGGAGAGAGGGAGAAAGGGAGAGCTGCGCCCAGCGGCTGGGGCTGGGCGATTTTATAGGGATGGGGAGGCCTGCAGTTGAGATAG
>CAUYLG010058946.1:0-40729 GCA_963573385.1 Cacajao melanocephalus
TAGAGACGGGGTTTCACCATGTTGACCAGGATGGTCTCGATCTCTTGACCTCGTGATCCACCCGCCTCGGCCTTCCAAAGTGCTGGGATTATAGGCGTGAGCCACTGCGCCCGGCCTTATTAACATTTAATATCACTACTCATCTCAATAGAAAAGTCTTTAAGCACTGGGAAGATGTCAGGTTCACAGTATCAGATAGAAGTTTTCTCTAATCCCAATTTCTACATGAATGCTAGAATTTAGTTACTGGATTCAGACCGCATTCATGTTCAAGAAAATGCCTGTGAAATACTCAAGTTTGAAAAGAATCTTAGTCCATATGTCTTAAAAATAAAAATGGTGATGTGTGAAAAAAGTAGCTAGTTCAGCGTGTACATCAAATACTCATATTAGGTGCCATTTCTTGAGACAGCCCATGTGCAGCAAAAGTATTTTATGCATTCTTCCCACTTTGTCATACATGTACTCAGGGTCAGGATACATCAGGGGGTGTGTGTGTGTGTGTGTGTGTGTGTGTGTGTGTGTGTGAGAAATAACCTCAAGTATGTGGCAATGAAGAATGGCAATGAAGAATGACTAGAATAATTTGGGGCCACTGTCTTGATTCATGTGCTAAAGTACTAGGAGTTTTACCCACCATTGTTTTTGCCTTTTCAGTACAAATGTCAACACGATTAAAAAAGATAATGCCTTAATAGTAGCAGTATAAAAAGTTTTGGCCAGCCACAGAGGGTCAAACCACTTGAAGAAGGCATCACTGATAATGACATATTTGAGATGAGACCAAATGAATAAGAGGTCAGCTGTCATGTCTTCCAAGAAGGGTGATAAGCAAGTGCAAAGAATTTAAAGTGGGTTCTGAGTGAGGCGGTAAACAGGAAGAAATATGGTTATAGGCGTCATTTAAGCCACCATATCAGGCCCTGTAGTAGGAAGAACTTTCTATCATATTCTGAGTGAAATAAGATATCAAAAGGTTTTCAAACAGGGGACTCACATAATCTGTGACTGTTATTATTATTTACAATTTTTTTGATAGAGAAAATACAAGAAAACCCATTGAAAACTACTAAAACTAATAAAAGTTTTGTCATGTGGATGGCTAAATAATTAACACAAAAATCAATAGCTTTTATATATAATTAGTTATGTAGCAAAAATAAGCTAGAAAATAAGACGGAAAATTCTCTCTACAACAACAATAAAATGTAGTAATAAAATGAAAACACTTTTTTGAAAGACTACAAAAAAGGAATGATTTGAATAAATGAAGGAACATACTGATGCAACTTCTCCCCCAAATCAAAAGGCGGAATTACTTTGGGAAAACCTAAGTAAATGCTCATCTAGATTCTAGAAAAAAAACCAAAATATTTTGGAAAGAAAGGACTAATGAGATAACTTCCTCTGATATATACAAAAATGCATTTAAGTTCTTTATTATTATTATAAAGAAACCAGGGCAGAATTGGAATAAGGCAGATTAATGTAAAACCATCAAAAGCCGATAGAAAAACTCAAGTATACATGGATATTTAGTGTATAGTAAAAGTGGCGTTCTGGCTGGGCACAGTGGCTCATGCCTATAATCACAACACCTTGGGAAGCCAAGGAGGGTGGACTGCATGAGCTCAGGAGTTTGAGACCAGCCTGGGCAACATGGTGAAACTGCATGTCTACAAAAAATACAAAAATTAGCTGGGTGTGGTACCATGTGCCTGCAGTCCCAGCTACTTGGGGAGCTGAGGCAGGAGGATCGCTTGAGCCCAGGAAATCGAGGCTACAGTGAGCTGTATTTGCACCACGCATTCCAGTCTGGGTGACAGAGACAGAGAGAGAAAGAGAGAGAGAGAGAGAAAGAGAAAGAGAGAGAGACAGAAAGACACTCTCAAATCAGTAGAGCAAGTCTTTTTTTTTTTTTAAATTGAGACAGAGTTTCACTCCTGTTGCCCAGGCTGGAGTGCAGTGGTGCAATCTTGGCTCACTGCAACCTCCGCTTTCCGGCTTCAAGTGATTCTCCTGCCTCAGCCTCTCAAGTAGCTGACATTACAGGCATGTGCCACCATGCCCAGCTAATTTTTTTGTATTTTTAGTAGAGATGGGGTTTCAGCACATTGGCCAGGCTGGTCTCAAATTCCTAACCTAGGTGATCCTCCCACCTCGGCCTTCCAAAGTGATGGGATTACAGGCATGAGCCACCACATCTGGCCAAGTTTGGATTTTTTAAATGAAATGGTCTTGAAACAATTGGGTAGCAATTTGGAAAGAAAATTAGGTTTAATCCTTATTTCATTTCCTACATCAAAATAAATTTCAGATGAATTAAATAATCAAAATCAAACAGAATGAGAAGAAAACAGAGGGGAATATCATTTATCTGGTTTTAGACAACGTAAGTTGTCAGACATTAAAAAAAATTTCATGAG
The DNA here is from genome assembly GCA_963573385.1 of Cacajao melanocephalus. Classification (NCBI taxonomy): domain Eukaryota; kingdom Metazoa; phylum Chordata; class Mammalia; order Primates; family Pitheciidae; genus Cacajao; species Cacajao melanocephalus. The sequence continues at coordinate 2,427 of CAUYLG010058946.1, forward strand.
AAAATAAACACAAATGACCCATAATCTTTTAAAACCGTTCATCTTAACTAGTAAATCTAAAAAATGTGAAGTCATACAACATGGTACCATGTATCACCAACAAATTAGCAAGAATTAAAACAATCAAAACGAATAACAACAAACAACATCCTAGTGCTGAAATGGTGTGAAACTGGCATTCTACTGCCAGTAGGAATATATTAGGGATTCTCTTTTTTTTTTCTGGAGACAGAGTTTCGCTCTTGTTTCCCAGGCTGGAGTGCAATGGCTCAATCTTGGCTCACCGTTCAAGTGATTCTCCTGTCTCAGCCTTGAGTAGCTGGGATTACAAGCATCTGCCACCACGCCCAGCTAATTTCGTAGTTTTTAACTAGAGATGGGGTTTCTCCATGTTAGCCAGGCTGGTTTTAAACTCCTGACCTCAGGTGATCTGCCCCCCTTGGCCTCCCAAAGTACTAGGATTACAGGTGTGAGCCACCATGCCTAGCTTACCAGTAGGAATATAAAGTGGTTCAAATGTATGGTTGAAAAGAAGTAGTTCTGAACAACAACTTAGTAATATATACCAAAAAGTTTAAAAATGTTCATCAATTTTCCTCTCAAGACTCAATCCTAATCATTAATCAAATAAGATTTACAAGTATTCAATGTAAGATTTTCTATTTTGCAAAAAACAGAGAACAACAAAAACTAGAGACAGGTAAAATGCTCAACACAAGTAAATGATGCCCTGTCTATATGACGAAGAATCACATTTTCAAACACTTCATGATCTAAGAAAGTTCTTGTAAAATATTAAGTGAAAAAAGGTTACAAAACATTTTATAAAATATAATCTCAATTTTCTTTTAAAAAGTCGTGTGGATGCTTATTCAGATGGTTTTTGGTAGCCTGCATTCAACTACTCTGGACTTCATATAACTATCTACTTTTTACTCTTAGAAATTAAAAATATACTAGTATTGCTGATGCTTACTATTTACTATTGTTTTTGAGATTATAAAGTTGATAGTGGTTATTTTTGAGTGCTTGGATATAAGATGATTTCTGATCTCTAGTCTCATTGTTTCTGTAATCTACCAATAATTGTAAATAATTGTAATTTTGTATTTTTACTCATTCGCTCACTCAAATATTTTTACATTTATTATAGTGAAGTTCTTAATGCTGGCTATAAATGGAACTAAACAGAGCCATTAGATAAATGCTAGCAGAGGCCCCAGAGCATATGTGAACCAGTTCCTATTAAGGAAACAGAAGCCCAGTGAATCTAAAAGACTTGCCCTATTTGATATAACTACAGAGTAAAGGGCTGGATCACAAGCAAACATCTGTTAAATCCTAATCCCATGATTTTTCCAATTCCCATCATTCCATCATTCCAGAGCTGGTGAGAGGAAAGATTCAAGCTTCATTTTTCTTTATACTCAGCATATATAGAGTTTGTATTGTTTATGGATCATCTTTGTGCTCTATCATTTATAATTAAAGGAACAATAACATCATTAAATATCACATGCTATTTTGACAACAGAATGAATTATTTATACTATATCTCAACAGTAAAAATTAGGAAAATATTAAATTTAATTTTAATATTATTATTACAATAATACCATGGTTAAGATCTTTATTTATATTAGGGGCCAGGTGTGGTGGCTCATGCCTATAATCCCAGCACTTTGGGAGGCCGAGGTGGGCAGATCACCTGAGGTCAGGAGCTCGAGACCAGCCTGGCCAACATGGTAAAACCCTTTCTCTACTAAAAATACAAAAATTAGCCAGGTGTGGTGGCGCGTGCTTATAATCCCAGCTGCTCAGGAGACTGAGGCACAACAACAGCTTGAACCTGGGAGGCAGAGGTTGCAGTGAGCTGAGATCACACCACCGCACTCCAGCCTGGGTGACAAAGCAAGACTCCCTTTAAAAGTAAATAAATAATAATAAACAAAAAGATCTTTATGTTAGGAACAAAAATTAGTTTCTATAACAATGATTTCTCCCAAAGGTACAATTAAAAAAAAAAAAGCAGCTGGGCGTGATGGCTCACACCTATAATCCTAGCACTTTGGGACGCCAACGTGGAAGCATCAGTTGAGCCTGGGAGGTCAGGCCTGCAGTGAGCTGTGATCATGCCACTGCACTCCATTCTGGGTGACAGAGCAAGAACCCATCTCCAAAGAAAATACAATTAAAAAAAATATAGAAAGTGAAATATTCTATTACAATTGTCCAAAGAACCATAATATTGTACTCACAATTGTGTTTAACTTTTTAAAAATCGGTTTTTAAACAGCATAAATACCTCATCAGAATAGGAAACAGATCTGCTCGGTGGGCTGTTTTCACTACAGTATTATCTTCTGAAATGCTAAAATGGACTATTTCTTCCTTAAAGCTTCTGTCTTCAAGCAACCTTTGTAAGTTTTCCCTTTAAAAACAGAAAACAGCACACATTATCACTTTGTCAACAGTACTTTTGAATAATGCAAGAGTGAAATAATATGTGGAAGCATAATAACTAAAATCCAGTATATAGGACATATTGTGGTTGATACCCATAAAGGAAAGTTTAAAAAAAAATCTCCTAAAATGACAGATTTTTGAATTTCAAAGGCTATAATGGATTAGAAGAGATTTGATTCTGTCCATAACTCAGCTGTTTAAAAAAGCATGATACAAAAAGCTTTCTTCAGTTCTTAGAGTGACTTTGATTCTCTAAGTAACCACCAAGATTTTATGGCATTATATTAGTAAGAATAAAATGACATAACATTTACAAGACATTTTTAAAATGAACATTTTCTGTTTTAGTATCTATGGAGAACAACCGAACAAATATACCAATCATTTTCATTTCTTGCTTGGAAATATGACCTCAGAAAAAAGAAATTTCCCATGCCTTTAAGAAATTATTCTAGAAGACGCTCTTAAGTAGAAATATAAAAATCAGTCAAAGAAATAACAGTTTTTTAAGCTTCAAGTAACTTACCTGTAAGGCAGAATGTGAGGATGTTTATACGTCATTATGCAATCCAAGGTTATTTTTTGCACCATTTGATCTTGGTGTAGCAACAACTAAGAAAAGTATTTTACAGAATTAATGAAGTCAGAGATACATATACCATAGGATAGCAATTTACTTATGGTTATTTGCTAAATTAGATTTCCTGAATTCTAAATTTTTAGACAAAAGCTAAAGCTGATTCCTAACAACAGCTCTATATTTTCCTGGAAGTAATGGAAGATGAACAAAATATGTGCAAAGTAAAAAATGAAAACAAAACTCTGACACCTGTACCCCCACAGCCATACCTTCGAGTCTACCAGCTTTGGGGTGAGGCCAATCCCCTCTCTCTGTCTCTCTCTCTCTATTTTTTTTTTGAAACAGAGTCTTGCTCTGTTGCCCAGGCTGGAGTGCAATGATGTGATCTCAACTCACTGATACCTCCAACTCCTGAGTTCAAGCGATTCTCCTGTCTCAGCCTCCTGAGAAGCTGGGACCACATGCACCCACCACACCACCAGGCTAATTTTTGTGATTTTGGCAGAGACGTGCTTTTACCATGTTGCCCAGGCTGGTCTTGAACTCTTGAGCTCATGTGATCTGACCACCTTAGCCTCCCAAAGTGCTGGGATTAGAGGTGTGAGCTACTGTGTCTGTCCTGGTGAGGCTGATGCGCTATGTGAATCTGAATTTAAGCCAACTGGGCTGGTCATGTACTAAGGAAAATCTCTTATCCTATGAAGGTAATGACAGTAAATAAGATGCCAGGAAAAACACTCAAATTAAAAAAGAAAATTTTGTTTCCCCAGTTGGCTTAGAATGGCATCTAATGCTTACTTCATTTCTGACATGAATTTTTTTCTGCAAGCTTATCTGAAATTCAGGGCCACATAATTATGACTGCAATAGACTATAATAGATCCTGAAATCCTAGTCCTTTATGAAGTCTGACTAAACTAGACGGCAAAAGTAGTCACTTGTTTTTTTGTATAAACCTACTTCCTTCTAAAAGCTAATCTCCATCATACAATTCATGCTTTGCTATTCTCATTGTTTACACAGCCAATCAATGTTTAAAATCAGCCAAGTTAGTCCTAAAATGCCTTCAAAATCAGCTAAGTTCATCCTAAAATTGTTTCTCAAGATAACAGAAAATATGTCTATTAAAAAGACCTTTAATACTTAAAATTTAGACAGGAGCCCTATTCAGCAAATAATTACTGAAAACATAAAAGCTACTCTGACAAAGAAAATGAGAGAGAAAAGTTCACAAGGAATTATAGTGCCAAAAGTTTATTTTACTGACCTGAAGATACAACTCATATAACTTGGATTCCAGATATAAGGCCCGTGGATTTGAAAATTTAGAGAAAACTTGCAAATGAGCAATTAATTGCCTAAACAAAAACAAAACAGAGAGTGCTACAGAATTAAAGAATTGAGATTTTCTTAAACTGACATTATCTACAATTGATTTCTGACTAGAACTTCAAACATACAGCCTATAGTTTCACTGTTAATCGTACAAACAAGACTTAGTTATTGACATTTAGGAAATTATTCTCCAGAAATCTCGTATCTTGGGCAGGCCTGTCCCTGAAATTCAGGTTCGCCACACCAAAAAATCATTCAGTATGTGCTCAGAATGGTCTAAATTGAACAAAAATTAGAAAGAAAGTAACCAGAATTGTAACATATTCCAAAATTGAACTCATATGATGTTTGGAATTATGACTTGTCTAGGTTCTATGCGGCAGACAGGAAAGTTAGAAGAATATATTCTCCCTCACTTTCACATGATGTAAATACAGATGTCAGGCAACAGAGGTCCAGGTTTAGACAACCATCGCTCTTGCTCACCAAGAAGGAAAAAGAAATATATTTGAATATTTTCGGACTGTGGTTGACCGTGGGTAACTAAAATCATGGGAAGTGAAACCATGGATAAGGGGAGAGTATTGTGTAGTTACGTGAAGGCTGGCCATAATCTTTCCTGCCCCTGTGCTTCCTATACTGTTTCTGTTAGTGGACAAGCCCTTCTTTGTTCTAGCTGTCTCGCAAACTTTCATCTTTCAGCGTCAGAGGCCTTCCCTGAGTCTTTTTTGTTTGTTTTGTTTTGAGATGGAGTCTCACTCTGTAGCCCAGGCTGGAGTGCAGTGGTGCAACCTTGGCTCACTGCAACCTCTGCCTCCCAGGTTCAAGTGATTCTCCTGCCTCAGCCTCCCAAGTAACTGTAATTTCAGGCACACATCACCACGCCTGGCTAATTTTTGTATTTTTAGTAGAGATACAGTTTCACCATGTTGGCCAGCCTGGTCTCAAACTCCTAACCTCAAGTGATCCACCCACCTCAGCCTCCCAAAGTGCTGGGATTACAGGTGTGAGCCACCACACCTGGCCCTTCCCTGGGTCTTTGTGGTAGAACTACATAATTCCTTACTGCGCTCCAGTAACTTCTTTAAAAATATTTCCCCTGGCATTGACTATGACTCCTGCATTGCGGTGGCTATGTACAATTCATCTCTGCATAGCAGCACTTAGCAAAGGATACTCAATACAGTTGCTGAATGGAACTAATAAATGGCTCATGGGAACCATGCAACAAATGGGCATATCGGATTGAGATCTAAAGTGTTAAAATAACATTTGCACCAATCCAGTGGACTTGAGACACTCAATTCAAACAATCATCAAGTAAACTGAAGAAACTTCTGAAAGCATGATCACTTCCTCTTTTAGGTTTCAAACAATTTAGGTAAATGAACAACTAAGAGAATAAGGAAAAGAGTATAACACCAGCATGAGAAAAAAGTAACCAGTAGGAGACAAGTTAAAAGGTAAAGAAAAGTGCTAACAGGATGGTGGGGAAGCTGGGTAGAAGGAAAAAAAAAGTGCTAACGTGATTATTTATAAGAAAAAGGATGTTCCATTACATGTTCCCCTAGCACACAAACATAATACTCTCAGGCTAAGTAAGTACACAACAAAGGTCAAAGAACATCCAAACATTCCAGGTCCCAAAGTTCCCACCTATAAAAAGAAGCTGCAATTAGATGACTCTCAAAAGTCTTCCCAGTCTAACATTATGTGGCTAAACAAACAAAAAAACTAATAGTAAGTAACTAACCAAAAAACTTGGAAGAATGATGGTTTTTTTTAGGCTGTTAAAGAAAATCCCAGGAAGATGTAGCATTTACATAAATGATTATCTGAGTTGTTCATTGTGTATAAAGCCCTAAGAGATCACTTCCTGTTCCTACTAGAACCGTGGATCTGTGATATTTCAGCAATGGTCAACTTACTTTGCTGCGGCTCTTCTTGTCTTTTTCTTCTGTGAGGATTCATCTTGGGGCACTGCCTCTTCCTCCAACTCTTCATCATCTCCTACAGCAGGTTCCTCTTCGATTTCCTCTGCCACCATCCCTTTGCCTTTTCTCCGCAGATCCTGGGTTGGAGCAACTTGCAGATCTGCTGGGTAATACTCATTGCTACCATGGAAAGAAAGTGACAGGAGACTGATGAAGAATGCACACCAATCTGAAATGTCCTGATTCTGTTCACAAGAGATGTCCACAGTTCACAGAATCACACACTGAAGAGACACCAGTAGCACCTTAGTCAAGCTTCCAAAATATTACTCTTTTTTAATTTGGTCCATCTTTAGTACGCTTTTTGACAAGTGAATCACTAATTGTAGAAGATAGCCCATTCCACCGTTATGCTATTGAAAATATCTGAAATGCCTATCTTGAACTAAGTAGAAATCAAGTCTCCCTAACTCTGGAACCACCACTGGCGGATGAGGGGTTAGGGATGAATGATATTAAACGATTTAAAGTATAGCATTAGGACTGTACTGGTCACTTTCCATCAGATACATTCTATTTTGCCAAAGTATAGTACCACTACAAAATTCAGTCCTTCAGGTAAGGATTAATAAGATAGATGGAATTATCATCTCCAGAACTTTTTTGGGCAGCCAAAACATGACAAAGATTGAAACTGAACGTCCATGCAATGAAAATCTGTGAGTCTTCATCTTTTACCTCCCCTAAACTAAGCTTGTGCAGCTAAGCTTAATACAGTATTCACTTTGTTCTTCTTAAATTTCATCCTTTATTTGTGGTCCATTGTTGCAATTAGTGAATATTATCTTGAAGTCTGTCATTTAATGCATTAGTTTGTGTCACTTTCATTCGCTCATCCACACAATTAACCTTTTGTTGTCTACTGAATGCAGGCACTGGGCTAAAGATGGTAGGAAACTGATTGGACGGCCTTTCAAGTCCTCACTCAAAAACACACTGATAAAATAACATGTTTGGGGATAGCACCCTATCAACCCTCCTAAAAGAAGCTAGGTTAGCACAAGTTAACCTCCAGATCAGTAACACTAAACTACAATCTGAGGGCTGGGACAGTATGATACTTTATATTTCAACTAGCAGAATCTAGCACTTAAAAAATGGATCAATGAAATGAGTAAAGTTTCTGTAAGTTAAAAACTGCACCATCATCCACTTAATAACATACCTATTACACGTGCAACATTCAATTAACCACATATTACATACTGTAACCTTTATCTCCATGAACCGCATGTTCACTCATTCATCTATTAAAAGCATCTGTAAGAGTGCCCAGCACACAGTAAGTACTCTGTGGGAGTAGATGCCACCTTTTATTGGGATGCTGTTGCCATTGTTAGTCATTCATTCTTGTTCCTGGTTTGGCTTGTCTCAGACAATGTTTACAAAGGATTCAAAAATTAGTTCTAATACCAAATTAATTGAAACATAGTTAGAAATATAAATTGCTAGCCAAAAAACAAAAAGCCTATAATATACTTCAAAGTCAGAATTAAAGGTGACATTTGGGTTTTCCATTAGTTCGGATGATCTATAAATGTATTATTTATAGATTTATAGATTTTATAGGGCATGGGTAATCCATGCCCACAGTATTAATTTAAACATTTCTTAGAATGGTGTATCTTTAGTCTCTAAATTTTTCTAAACTCAGAGACCCACTTCCTGTTACAGGCTCCTGTTTCTACCTCTACCCAACAGCAAATTGTACCATTAGCGTAAGATCTTATCCTTAAGCTATGGGGTAAACTAATTCTTTAGGGAAAAACTTGGAAAATTGACATGGCAAAAAGTTCATATGCTACTAACACCACAAGTGCCAGCTGGCATATGCACAGCCCTTGCGATTCAAAAACAACTGATAAACATGATTTAATATAACCCTCAAAACAAAGCAGAAAAAAGCTAAACATCATTCTTATTCAGTAAATTTATACCCAAGGAACTATTTGAAAAAGAGAAAATCATTGCTCTTCTGCCACTATACCTACTGACCTGCTACATCTTTGCCTGTGCCTTTGCCAGAATGAATTATTCATGCAAACCTTTGAATTTATGCATTGTATCCATTTCCTCTTACCTATTTGAAGACATGGTTCTAGTCTTTTTTTTTTTTTTGGAGACAGAATCTAACTCTGTCACCCAGGGTGGAGTGCAGGGGCGCAAAGTTAGCTCACGGCAATCTCTGCCTCCCAGGTTCAAGTGATTCTTCTGCCTCAGCCTTCCGAGTAGCTGGGACTACAGGCGCATGCCACCATGCCTGGCTAATTTTTGTATTTTTAGTAGAGACGGGGGTTTCACCATATTGGCCAGGCTGGTCTCGAACTCCTGAGCTCGTGATCTGCCCGCCTCCATCTCCCAAAGCGCTGGGATTACAGGCGTGAACAACAATGCCAGGCTGGTTCTAGCCATTTTATCCTCCTTCTCGCATTACCAATTTTCCCCTCCCGTCTGGATCATTTACACTGGTATCACATACATATACGCTGTTTTTTTGGGGGAGCAGGGACAGTTTCACTCTGTCTCTGTCGCCCAGGCTGGAGTGCTGTGGCAGGATCTCGGCTCACTGCAACCTCCACCTCTGGGTTAAAGTGATTCTCCTGCCTCAGCCTCCTGAGTGGCTGAGATTACAGGCACACACCATCACACCCAGCTAATTTTTGTATTTTTAGTAGAGATGGGATTTCACCATGTCGGCCAGGCTGGTCTCAGACTCCTGACCTCATGTGATCTGCCTGTCTCGGCCCCCAAAAGTGCTAGTATTACAGGCGTGAGCCACTGCGCCCGGCCAATAATGTTAAGTCTTAACCCCAACAACAGCAGCTTAGATTAATCAAAACAACTCCTTAAGGTCACCTTCATGTGGGTCACTCTGACTCAGGTCACTCCAAAGCCAACGGTCACTTCTTATTCCTCATCTGACTGACTTCTCAGACACATCTGAGTCAACTGATTAGTGCCACCTTAAAATAGTCTCTTCACTTGGTTTCCAGGATACCAAGTGATCTTTGTTCTTCTGTCGCTTTTTCCTGGCTTTCTTTGCTGGTTGCTTATCTCCCCATTTCTAAATATTGGCATCAGACCCTGGAAGTCTTTTCTCTCTACTGCACACTCTAGATGACTTTATTTGCTATCTGATGATTTAAAATACCATCCATATATTGATAATTTCCAATTTGTTATCTCTAGATCAAACCCTTCCCTTGAACACTGAACTTCTAAATTAAATGCCTCTCCACATGACATCTCTACTTGGTTATCTATTCAGTATCCCAAACTTAAAACATCTAAAAATGGACTTTCAATTCTCCCCCACAAACCTGCAACTCCTGCATTCCTCCTATCTCAGTACATAGTAACTTTCTTCTAGTTGCTCAGGCCAAAGCCTTAGGGAACATCCTTGATTCTGCCCATCCGTCATTCCTTCCCTCCCTCCTTCCTGTCCCACTCCCTACCACACACACCCATTCCACATCTGATCTGCTGGCAAATCCCACAGGCTGATCTAGTTGCCATCTTTCATAAATGTATGTTGTTGAATTGAAATCATTCAAAAAATATCTATCTTCACGGCTATAACCTTGGTTAAGTCGCCATCACTTCTTGCCTGGACTTGCAATCTCCTCCTGACTGGTCTCTACTCTCACCAATGTCATTCTACAGTCTCTTCTCAACACAGCACCCAGAAAAATCCTTAAGAACACTTAAGTTAGTCTTCTGCTTAAACCTCCAAATAGCTTGTCATTTCACCAAAAGTAAGAGCCAAAGTCCTTCCTATCACTTAAAGGCCCTATACAATTTCGTCTCCTGCTGACTTTCTGCCCTCATCTCCAACCTTGTCCTCTCTGGATCACTCTGCTAGAACCACTCAGATCTTGCTGTTCTCTAAACAAGCAGGCATGTCGTAGTTTACAGCCTGCTTGACCTAACCCTACAGCATTTCCCCAGGAAACTGCCATAGGAAAACATGCTTTTTTAAATAATGTTCTGCACACCACACCCCTCATCTTTAGTTTTAATACAATCAGATTCTCACATACCATATCTAGTCAAAACAAAACAATGCTCCAGAAAACTCTTGTAGGTAGAAATATCTAGAGGCCCAAAACAGTGGTGGTGTTAGATCACTGGAAAATACTTTTAAGCCCCAGGTAGGCAATAAAATAATGAATAACAGGGCAAGAAATAGTAAGGTCTTTCTACATGGATCAAACTCAATGTGGCACTTCTTATACTGTAACGTGGAATTTTTTATGAATACCATTTGTGTGCTGGTTAAATTTTGATTCAGATCAAAATTAAACGGTGAACTAAACTAGTTTAGTTGGTATCTGATACAGCCAGTGCTTTACAGTTGTGCCAGTGATTTGAAAACGTGACAGATGTATAAAGAACTCAGCCTAATGGATGATTAGAAGCCGAAAGAAAAAAGGCAAAAAACAAAAAACAAAACAAAACAAAGAACTCAGCTAATTTGGGAGGTTAATACTTCTCACGCTCTCTTCTTTACACCCTACCAGGGACGTATTCTTAGAAGAGGACACTTACTCGATAAATCTCAAGAAAAGTGGAGAAAGCTCTCTGGACCGTGGCTCTACTCTCTCTGGGAATTTTGTCAGAGCTTTCCAGAGCAAGAATCTGAAGTTGGTGTGGTCCAGTCTTTCCCGACAGTCAGTTTTCAATGCTATCTGCTCATGATAAAGAGCGCCAACATCTCCTTCCTGGGTCTGCTCTGAACCTTCATCTCCAATGGATTTCTCATCTCTCATATCACTCTGTAATTCTTTCTCTGCAAGGAAAAAAGTCATCACAACCACTAGACCAATGTCGACATTTAACTTACTTGTTTCCTCAAGAAAGGGCATTTCTTTCTCTATAATGTAAGGAAACAATGTCACTCCCAAAGTTATCAAGATAATATATGTCTTATCTCTGTTTTCCAATTTCATGAGTAATTAATTAAGAGGTAAAAACAAAACAGTTAAGCAATGACCTTTCTTGGCAGCCTCCTCACAACCCCTTACGTACCAGCATGTGTAGCTGCTTTTTCTAGATGCTCATAGTAGACTTTCCAAAATTGCTTATTTTCCATTTCGTGTGCATGAGAACTAAGAAAAAAAAAATCACAAAACAAAAAGTGTGGGATGGTCATTTTAAGATTGCTCATAGAAAAAAAAGAGTGAAAGGCTATAACTAAAATGTTAATTAGGTTATCCCTCAATGTGGGTTCGTAAATACCTTTTGCATTTTTCTATATATTTCAAAATGCCTGCACTGAGCACAAATTATTTTTATAGTCATAGAGCACTAAAGAGTATTTTTTAAAATGTAAGTAGGTCCTTAAGAGAAAATCATTTTTAAAGGCACACTAATGGGACTGGGGCATGCGGCATGAATAAGATCCATTAAGAGAAGAAGGAGGCCTCTGGAGAGAAAAGTCAGTTTGTTCAAAACTAACTTAAAAATAATGAGTTTCCCTCCACCAAATTTAAATATACTTATTAACACAAAGGCAAAATAAACATTCACTGACCATATGAAACATACTTTTCAGAACTTAAAAGGAGACATTAGATGGATCACAATAAAGTGCTTACGTAGCTGGATATCATAGCAACCATACTCTCAAATATTCTGTCACTAATTTTCTAAGAATATGCATAAACTTTACACATGACATGAACTATATATGCTGTGGACAAACTATATTCAGAAAATGAACCAACAGGTGTGTTGCTGTTTCTATCCTTCCAAACAGAAAGAGGTGCCCAACAGGAAGACAGCCCAGCCACTAGGGAGGATGGTTCATGGCATTCAGTAATTGAAGAACCAACACTGTTGGTAGTGTGCTATTGGTAACCCATATGTCAAATTCTCTTCTGAAAGTGCAATAAACAAAATAATGAAGCTGATGTTGGTAGAATCTTGCTTTCGGCACAGTGGTTCGATGGCTTTGAAGGGTAGTAAAAGGTAGACAAATTGGTTTCAAATTGTAAAGGGATCTGTCTATAAATGGTAACTCTCTTATTCTGTCAAATAAGAACTAATAACTAATCGTTGGGGTTTTCAAACGCCTCACGTGACATGTTTCCAATTTAATAAAAAGTGTGTATTATCTGAAGACAAATGTCTGAAGACAGATTTCTACGCATGAGCCATAAGATGTATTTTCTAAGTGACCACCGAAGGCTTTTTGGGGCTAAAGGGATTTTGGATGCTAGACAGCAAGGTTTTGAAAGTTTTTATTCTTAAAGTATGGCTCAATGACTCAATTATAGAAATAGAATTATGCAATTATTACACCTCCTTGCTGTAAAAAATTTTAATAACACAAAAGTATCATAAAAAGCAAACAGAGAAAGTCCTCCAAAGTTATTTCAGCACACAAAGAGACACACATATAACATTGGAACTGCTGAAGATGTGGCATCAGAAAGAATAACTCGTGTTTATTTTTAATTCACCTTATCTCAGAAAGGATTTAAAGTAGCTGTAAATACCGTATACACCCATTCATTTAAATCACACCTAGAAGGAATATAATCTGAGCCCCATCATTCTGCAGGAGTTAAAACCTAATAGTTCCAGCCCATTTAACACGTTTACCTTATGAGTTCAATAACAGGATCCCAGAGTGCACTGAAATTAACATACAGCATGCCTAACAAATAACGAAGCGGCACCTGCAATCACAGGAGACTAGTTTAGTAGTGGGCAATGAAATACAACACAGAAGAACAGCAGTACTGAAATGCAAATGTCCCAAGTTGACAAACCTGAGGTTTGGGAAGAAGCCTGTGCGATAAGAAAAAAGTTACAGGCACCAATCCAAAATCCAAAATTAGTGTATACTGATTTTTCTCTTCTCCCCAAAATGTCACTCACTATTTAAAATTGAAGAATCGCTACAGCAAACATATTGTTCAAATTCACTCCAGGTATTCATTCACTTAAATGAACCAATTTGACTCATGATTAAATACCCTTCTAACAAATGTTGCTGTCACCAGATTAAGACAAAACTTCAACAGTAGTAATGCACATATGCCACAGAATGCAAGGAAACATGCTGTAAATGGCTGAGGCTTTGCAAGTTCAGTCAGAGGAGCTAAAGTTTCCCAGTCACCTTTTGGAATAAGGGTCATTATTACTAACATCCCCAAGTGCTAGGGAGGCACCATCTAGATTGGTAGTTTTATTGTTATTTAGGGGTGGGGTGTTTGCATATATTCTAGAAGCAGTCTTTTTCCAAACTAAGCAGGAGACCCTAATATATAAAACAGGCAAGAGCAGAACTGCTCTGACTGAAGGGAGAATGCCTCCTTTGGCCTTACTCCCAAAGCGATCTGTGATGTACCTTCAAGGGTCACAGAATGAAAACCCTGATATAAAACATAGAGAGCTGATGTTCTGCAGCAGCAAACAAATCTAGTGAAGAAGAGCAGGCCTTAAACCTGACACTGAGTCCTCTGTGGCCCCTACCTACCTACCTACCTACCTACCTACCTACCTACGTCACTCAGGTTAAGTGAGCCCCTGCTTACTCATTTCTAAAAAGGTATTAACATGGCCAGGTACGGTGCCTCATGCCTGAAAGAGAGAATACTAAGTTTTTCTACTACTTAAAAACCTGGCAGACCTACTTAACTCAAAGCATTTAAGGGAACTGGGGATTTCCTTTGTTATCTTAAAATTATTATTATTATTATTATTATTTTGGTGACTACTTGGTATGCATCCCAAAACAGGATTTAAAACATTAATTAAAAAGCAAAAAAAAAAAAAAAAAAAAAGAACACTATTTTTACCTCCTGTAATAGCCCATCTGGGACTGCAGTCTGCACCACATCATGTCTTAGTTTTCTTAAATGAAGAAGTTTCTCTCTATAATCATTCACAGTTGCTGGAACAAGTTCTGCCTGGCGTAATATAGCAAAGACAGACTGCTGCTCTGAGACCCCATCATCCTGAATAACCAGAGAAAACCATAGAGAAGATAGGTCAGTATTCTGATTTTCCAAAAGGAACATTAAATGTGAGCAAAGGTCTAAAAACAGAAAAACAGGAATATGTTAATATTTTTAATGAAAGAAGCAACACTTTTTTTGGTAAGTGATTCTTTTCTCACCACACCATTACTTCTTGGTAGATAATTTAGTGTCTAGCACATAAACGACAACTAAAAAACAGGAAAATCATTCTCAAAAGTCACTCAAATTAATGGGCAACATTTGTTGAAATAAAAATAAAATGTATATATGCTTTCACTTCACAAATCTACTCCTAGTAATCTGCATTATGGAACTATTTCCCTACATAAACATATCTGTCTAAGAATGTTCACTGCAGTATTGTTTGAAATTCTAAAAAAAAAGCAAAACCCACCTAACCATCCATCAACAGGAAAGTGGCTAAATAAGACATTTTCAACTGTGGAGTAGTATTCAAACTTCAAAAAGAATGAGGTAGATAATTGGCTGGGCGCAGTAGCTCACACCTGAAATCCCAGCACTTTGGGAGGCCGAGGAAGGCAGATCACTTGTCAGGAGTTTGAGATCAGCCTGGCCAATGTGGCAAAACCCTGTCTCCACCAACAACACAAAAATTAGCCGGATGTGGTGTCAGGCGCCTGTAATCCCAGCTACTCAGGAGGCTGAGCTAGGAGGATTGCTTAAGCTGGGGAGGTGGAGATTGCAATGAGCCGAAATCATGCCACTGCTCTCCAGCCTGGATGACAGAGTAAGACCTCGCCTCAAAAAAAGAAAAAAGAAAAGAAATGAAATGAGGGAGGCATGAAGTAGACATAGAGGTAATTGTATGGAAAAACCCCATGATATCATTTGTTTAAATTACTTGTGTGTGTATTCATAAAGTTTGAAAGAATATTCACCATTTAATGGTAGATTTTCAGTGGTGACTTTGTTGGCAGAGAGGAGTAAGAATCACCAAAAAAAAAAAAAACCAATTTCATGATATGATAGATACATATAAAGTGTGTTAATTTTCTGCAAAGGTATCATTTTGGAAATTACAATAATATGTAAAACTATGTATTTTTATACAGTTAAAATACCTCCATTGATTCTGGAAGCTGGACCTCAAAATGGTTTAGGATCCTTATTGTCAAAAGCCGAATCTGGAGAAAGTAAAAGCCATCTTTCAACTTCCAAAGTTTAACCATAAAATAATCTAATTCACAGTCAGCGAGATTTAAGTTTTATAGAATTAAAAAAAAATACCATTTGACTAGAGCAATATGCGCCTATTCTAGCCCTTATTTCACATTCAACACCAAGCAACACTTAATTCAAACAGCACATGGAACAATTATTAGTTTCTTTGAACTATGACACTATAACCATTTCTGTAAACAAGTGCAAGGAAGTTGATTAAGCTGACAATTCATTTAAAGTTAGTGATTTTTATTTCTAAGTAATGTACAATTCAGGTATTTCCACATACCTAAATGAGCAGGAGAGCCATCTAGAAGACTTTAAAAAAACTACGTTGATTTTTCAGTTCCACCCTAGCCCTACTGACTTGGAATCTTTGACGGTAGGGACCCAGATTTTGTATTTTTATTAATTTCCCTAACTAATCCTACTGCCATCAGTTTTCAGGCCAACATTTAAGAATAATTGCTTTAAAAAGAAATCATCCCACAGCAACACTTTCTAACTAAGATGCTCTGAAAACCACCGCAGTCCATATAGAAACAGGAGAGACTAAGAACTCACTACCACAAAACACCATTACCTTGGATACACCAGTTGAAATGTTTGCTTGTAACTTGGGAAATAATTCCATTAAAGCCTCCTGGGAACGTGGCCCTTTGCAGCCACACAAGGATAATCTCTGATAATAGAGATCAGCTAACAGCAACACAGATGGCTCCAGAGGAAACGTTCTGCAACGAGATGTTTATTAGACCCAAACTGCACCATATGCCCCAGAGTATCTAGACTATAGTATAAGACACAGAACATGATCACTGATGAAGAAAATGTAAAAGATAATAGGCAAAAGTCTCATGTGGATATTTAGCTCACTTCATAGATGAAGAATTTGAGGCGTAGCAGTAATGACTGAGCAAGGAAACCCGGTTGGTTGCAGGCAGAGGTGGGAGTAGAATATGCTAGACTCCAATGTTGCCTCTTCAATCCACATAGTTGTAAATGACAGCCATATATATATATATATACACAAATATATATATAACATATATGTGTATATATGTTATATATATATATATGGAGTCTTTGTTAAAAAAACACATATGTATATACGTAATATTTACTAAGTGTTTGTCATGTGCCAGGCATCGAGCTAATGAGGAAAGCAGTAGAGAGGAGTGGTCTGACACACAGGCTCTGGGGTAGGGCAGCCCAGGGCTGAATCTAGCCCCATCACTCATCAGCGGTGTAACCTCAGGTAAGTTGCTTAACCTCTCCGTGCCATCCTTATGCAACAAATGTTCATTGAGTACCTACTATGTGCTACTGACTTTTCTAGATACTGTAGATATAGCAGTTGACAAAAGACAAACTTCCTCTTCTGGAACTTATATTCTAGTAGGGAAAAGTAGCCGACAGTAAGTATGATGACAATGATGAGTGTCATGGAGAAGAGTAAACCAGGGGAAAAAGGCTTGATAAAGACTGGTGTGCAGGGGATTGTTGGGACATGGTGCAGGGGTGAAGAGAAGCACCATTTGATACAGGGGCACTCCTAAAAAGCAGAGACCAAAGGACGTGAAAAAGTGAGCTAAAAGGGCATCTGAAAGAAAAGCATTCTGGGCAGAGGGAACTGCAGTGCCAAGTCCCAGACTGAGGTGTGCTTGTCTGCAGGAACATCAAAGAGACCAGCTCAGCTGGAACTGAGCTAATGACAAGTACTTGGAGATGTCAGAAGCAGCCAGGGGTTAGCTCAGACAGAGCCCCAAGGAACATGATGAGGACACGGGATTTTACGTGGAGTAAGATGTGATAACTCTTGGGCAAGGTTTCTCTACAGCAGCACTACTGACATTTTGAGCTGGAGAATTCTTTGTGGTTGAGGGCAGTGCTGCCCACTACAGGTGGCTCAGCAGCATCCCTGGCCTTCACCCACCAGATGCTAGTAACAGTTTTCTACCCCCCACTGTGATAGTCAGAAAGACTCCGGGGTTGCTCCCAGTTGAGAAGCGCAGTACCAGAGAGTGGTGAGCAAAGGAGTGGTATGATCTGTCCTACACCTAGAAGCAACAGCGCAAGGGCAGAAGAAAGAAGACTCATCGGGAGTTCAGACCAGGGCTTTCTTTGGAAACTTTAGTTCCTCCATCTATAATGATAACAGTACCTACACATCATGGAGTTGTTGTGAACATTAAATTAAACAATGCACATAATGTGCACATAATAAGGACATAATCAATGCAATTGTTTATTACTATTATTGCATGCATTATCCAACTTAATCTCCACAAGGTGGGATTCCTATTCCTTCCTTTTCCTTTTCTTCACTATCCCTTTTTGAGAGAGAATCAAGTTTAAACAGAATGATTTAAAAAGGAAGACTATGTAATAGGGTAAATATGGTGATGTCAAAGGACTAATCCTCTTTAAGAAAGTTAATTTAAACCAATGCAATTAACCATGGAGAAATGCCAACTTAACCCACATTTGGAAAGGCAAAGAGATTCCGGATTATCATAGCATTGAAGGAGACCTAACTCTCCTACAGTCTCGTCTCAGTACGGCAGCCAGAGTGATTCTGTTTAGGTCAAAGTCACTCCACAGTCAAAAATCCTCCCATGGCCTCCCCTTTCATTCAGAGTAAAAGCCAAGGCCCTACGGTGACCTAAGGAGGTCTACTGCCTCCACTTCTATGTCGTCTTCTCCTACCACCCACTCTCGTGCTCTGCTCAGCCACGACGACCTCTCTTTGCTGCTCAGGCCAGGCACCCACCACCCCCACAGAGCGTCGGCACTCATGTCACCTCCAGATCTGGAACCCAGGGAGCAGCCCAGGCCACAAGTATCCTCATGGCTTCCTTCCCTCACTGCTTTCTGGCTTCTGCTCAAGTTTCTCCTCCTTGGTAAGGTCATCTCAATTTAAAACTGCTACCGTTCCCTTACCTCTAGACTCTCCCTGTCCCCTCACCCTGCTTTGTCTTTCTTCACAGCACTTAGCACCTCCTAACATCCTATATAGTTTACTTATTTATTCTGTTTAGTGCCTCCCCTGGCTGGAACATCAGTTACATGAAGGCAGGGAATTTTGTCTGTTTTACTCACTATGTTTCACAGTGCCTAGAATAGGGCTTGGTACGTGAGAAAAGCAAATGATTACTTACTGAATAAAGTGAATGAATAAATCTTTAAAGCACTTGGAAATAAAATGGAGTAGACTCCAGAAAAAAAAGCAGCAAGACTTGACTTTTAGAAAAGATACACTGTTAGTGCCCCGCAAATGGCTCTGTGCTAATACCAAAATCAAAGGCTGGCTAAACTATACTTAAAAGGCAAACAAAGAAACCAAACTAACAAAAAAAGAAACGGGATTGTTTCAGAAATGCTGATCATGTCAAGTTGAGGCAGAACAAGAAGAGTGGGAATGTGCATGCTGGAAGGACTAAAGAAGTCATGAAAGGTCAACACCGTGCAATGTTACAGTTGGGAATGATCAGCATTATAAGCCCTTTAAACTTTACAACATCAATCTACACACGCAATAAAACATCCTTTACAAAGATGAATCTGTATTTAAAGACTGTGTCAAAAATGTACCTATTTTAACTGGAGGATCTATATCAATATTAAATTTCACCATGTGAATACAACTCGGCATAAAATAGATCAAAGCGATTTTCACTGCGTCTAAGATTTCACGAAAATAGAGGCTTTTATATTTTATTCATTATTAAGCCAAGTAGAAGATATGTTGACTTACAATACTAAATTCTTCACACGTTCCACAGGAACCAAATGAAGAAGTTCAGAAGATTCTTCTAAACTTAGTAGAGTATTTACAGCTTGACAAAGAACAAATAAGCTTCCTAAGGGCAGAAAAACAGGAGAAACCACATTACTTATTTATTTGACATTATAACTATCAAATACCTTATTTACCGAATACTTGCTCCTTATTAGAAGTTCTTAAAGTGAATTTCTGCCTTCCAAAGAATTATCTGTCAAACAATCAAATATAACAGAAAGAAACAGAAAAGAGAAGTTTCCAAGTCCTATATTTTACCTTTCTTGAGAAAAATACAAGCTGGGCACGGTGGCTCATACCTGTAATCCCAGCACTTTAGGGGTTGAGGTGGGAGGACCACTTGAGGCCAGAAGTTCAAGATGAGCCTGGGCCACATAGTAAGACCTCATCTCTACAAAAGATTACAAATTAGTTGGGCGTGGTGGTTCACACCTTTAGTCCCAGCTACTCAGAAGGTGGAGGTGGGAGGATTGCTTCAGCCCGAGAATAAAAATGTATGTATGTTCCATTAACCAAAATCAGGACCAAGTATAATGGTCCCATTCACTGGTGTTATCAAAACTAGGACTTCTCAGGAGTGCAGGCTTGGATTTATCAATAGCTAAGAAAGTATCTTAGTGTAAAACTTATGTTGATTTTATTTCTCAAGTTTATAAGAAGTCACATATCCAATGGCTACTACCCATAATACATTCAATTAATGATATTATTATTATTGAGACAGAATCATGCTCCATCACTCAGGCTGGAGTGTAGTGATGTGATCTCAGCTCACTGCAACCTTCACTTCCCAGGTTCCAGCGATTCTCTTGCCTCAGCCTCCTAAATAGCTGAGATTACAGGCGTGTGCCACCATGCCCAGCTAATTTTTGTCTTTTTAGTAGAGATGGGGTTTCACCATGTTGGCCAGGCTGGTCTCAAACTCCTGACCTCAGGCGATCCACCACCTCGGCCTCCCAAAATCTTGGGATTACAGGCATGAGCCACCATACCCAGCCTGATTTTTTTAAGTAGAGAGCGGGGGTCTCACTATGTTTTCCAGGCTGGTCTTAAACTCCTGGCCTCAAGTGATCTTCCCACCTCAGCCTCCCAAAGTGCTGGGATTACAGGCCTGAGCCATGGTATCCATTTTGTCTCTATCCCAGAGGTCAACAAACTATGGTCCATAAGTCAGATCTGGTAGGCGGCCTGTTTCTATATGGACTACAAGCTAAAAATGGTTTTTACATTTTGCAGGAGTTGTCTAAAAATATATATATATATATGTATGTGTGCCACAAAGACGGAATGTGGCCCACAAGATCTAAAACATTTAATAATTTGGTCCTTTACAAAAAGATTTTGCCAGCCCCTGCTGCTCTAGGCTCTAGAACAGTGCTCCCCAATAGAACTTTCTACAATGGTAAAAGTACTTGTCCTAATACGTCGCCACAATCCAGTATGGTAGCCACCAGCCACATATGGCTACAGAGCCCTTGAGAGGTGGCAAGTCCACTTTAATTCTGTAATATGCCTGGTTAATATCTAACACGAGACGTAGCACATTAATATTAATGTTTAAGTGAATGAATGCCTGCTATATACACGTGATTTTTAAAAAAAATTCTGCGTTAGAATAAAACAAAATATCAAATAATTGCTTTTAAACTGCTGTTTGCAGGCCAATGAGGGAGACATATAAGTATCCAATAGGAAATGGTGTTTTGGGCAGGGCAGATTAATTCTGCCTAAAGAGTCCTGAAGGCCTTCCTAGAGGTGGTGTGCCTGAGCTGAGTTTTGAAAGATAAGCAAGAATTCACTGAATGGCAAAGACCTAGAAAGGCCTCTATGCAGAGGAAACACGTGGGCAAAGGCAGCCATACGGTTGTAAAAGAATGTGTTTTGCTCAGGGTAAGCAAATGGATTTGCTTGGAGCATAAGGTGTATAGTAGGGGTCAGATATATGTGGGAGATGAGAAATAGGAACTGGTATGGGGCTCAAAAACAAATGGTCTTCTAACCATGGCATCCTTTTGATATGTCCCCTTCCTTATGCTCAAGTCACCGTGACCCAGTCACCACATTATGTGGTACAAGTGAGACATGCCCATCATATCCTCATTTCTTCTGGATTTATCATCCAGGAGGTTAAGCCAGAACACAATGTAAGTATTATTCTCTAATATCCCATGTGTTTACAATTACTTTGAGTGTGCCAGAAAAGAACAAATGATGACTGTAACTGACCTTTCCCAAAGTTCCCTTTGTCAACAGTCATGAAGAGTGCCTCTATGAAGCAGGTGACGAGTGGTATTACCTTCTCTTTCTCAAGAGGTCTGTCCAAGAAAGAGAGAGAGGGAAAGTTCAAACTGGCATTCAATGGTTTTTTCATAGAATAGCAAGGAACGGCAAAACATTTTAATCAGCATGTTAAGTATCTCTTTCAAAATTAAATAGCTTATTTTCTTACCTAATATGAGGTAACACCACAAGGGCTGCCCAAGATTGTGAAAGGTAAGTAGTATCTTTATTTGGGGGTAACTGAATTATAGATAAAAGGTAGTCCAATACTGGAAACTGTTTGTTTCCTCCCTTGGATCGAGTCTTCTTCTGCTTTATATAGGATCTGAAGGATTAAAAAAATGTTTAAAATAACAGAGAATGTAATCACTCTTGCCCTCTGAAGTCTGAAATAAAATTGGGTTCTTAGCATTGTGGAGCACTAGGGGGAAGGAATTGGTGGTGGTGGTTGAGCTAAACAAATGTGAGTCATTTACTGAGTTTTCAGTGAGAGGTTTTTTCAACTCCACTGGCTCTACTTCCGTTCACTTCTTTTTTAATTTGCTTTATAACTTAAACCAAGTTTCTTCTGGCTTTAAGCATTATTTCTCAATTTTGTGCTGCTGGGCATGTTTTTGATTGGCAATTCACTGGAATGAACTGACTTCCTCCATTCGCCCTTTCCTTTTTGACATGAATTTTATTACTTTCCCCAAATGTACAATTACGTTGCAAAGTTACTGTGATGAAGCTGACAAATATCACTAAAATGATTATGATATATAAGTAATTTTCTCCTACTGCTTTGATCTGATACAGTTGCTCAATGACATTCTGTTTTGAATATCTGTGACTCTGGCACTATTCTTGTCAGCCTTTTTTTTTTTTTTTTTTTTTTTTAATTTTTGCCAGTGTACTATACCTCAGTCCCATTTGAAAGACAAAAATCTAATCAAAAGAAAAAAATCACAGAAATAATAAGTTAAATGATTCGTTTTACAATTTATCCTCCAAGTCCTGTTTGGTTAGCTTGTTATGCAACAGAAGTGGAACATCAGGTTTTTACTCTTGTGCCCTTTTTATCATTGAAATTCACTAAAAACAGTCAAGTAGGTTCAGGAAGGAAAAAAAAAATTCACTAAAAAGCTACATTCTCTTTTGTTTCATACTTACCAGGATGTTTAATGTTTGGAAATCATGATAGATAATCAAGTTAATTTAATAATCAATTCCTTAAAGTCACCACATCTTGATATATATAGTCTCTTTAGTAATAATCATGACTCAAAAATCTGCAAAAATCTTACAAAATAAGGAAATGCTTTAAAAAACAAAAGTGAGTCATCAGTTGCCACATCACTCCCGTTTTACCAGGCCTGCCATGGCTCCTCCAGTGAAGTCCATACTCCTTACGTCATCCCGTAAGGCCCTCTGCGATATGACCCTCGCCCACCTTCATCTCCTCTCATCTCACTCTCCCCCTTGCTCTTTACCCAGAGAGGTTTCTTTCTGTACTTCAAACATGCTGAGCTTATTCCTGTCCCAGAGTCTCTGCAGTTAACTTTTCCTTTTGCCTGGAAAGCCTCTCACTTAAGACCTTTGCAAGGCTGGATCCTTCCTACCTTAAAATCGGACCAAATGTTCCCTCTCTGGAAAGCAGTAGTGACCCTTCTCCATCCACTATCCCTCTCAATACTGCTTCGTCTTCTTTTGTCACAGTCTGAAATCATCTTGCTTATTTGCTTACCTGCCCCACCATATTCCTCTCTCCTAAAGAAGAAACCTTTTTCTTATAACTTGTTGCACCCCAGTGTCCAGTGGCTACGCTGTAAGTATATGTCAAACGACAATAAGTTTATCTCCTAAAGAGTCTTTTCACATTTATTACCTTTAGTGCCTGACACTCTAAGTATCTGTCAAATGACAATAAGTTTTCAAAAACTGTCATTTGTCAGTTACTCAAAATAAGTTTCAAAATATTACTCAAAAATAAGTTTCAAATTATTCAAAAATACATTTCAAAAATAACTTTCAAATAATTCAAAAATAAGTTTCAAAAACAAGTTTTAAAAACTTATTTCATTTGTCAAATGACAGTAAGTTTATCTCCTAAAGGGTCTTTTCAAATTTATTATCTTTATTCTCACAACGAACTGGTGAGATGGGTGCATGGAATGTTACTAGTAACATTCAAACTATCATTTTAAAATCTTCATAGAAGGAATCAAGACAAAGGTGACCATTCACACACACCATACCTCTGTGGGGGGTGGCAGAGGGGTGTTTCTGCAGAGAAAGAAACACAGAAGTGGAGGTACTTGCCACGAGTTAGCACGTCTAAATTTATTTATTTATTTTAACACACCACCTTTCTGGGAGGATCTGAGATGGCTGAGATGATGGGGTAAGAAAGTCAGACACCCAGTCTCAGTCAGTCCCTTAGCTTCACCTCATGGAAGTCAAACAACAAAGCAGCTTCACCCCACCTGCACAGAACCCAGTTTTGGCATGTGCAAGGAATCTGCCTGTTGGAGATGAGCTTGAGTGTTGCCAAATCAAGAGAAAAGCTTCAAAGGGGTAATACTTCTATAGAAGTTACTCACTATTCACTCCTCAGGAATCAGAATTCAATAAATTTAAAAATCAACAAGATTCTGTTGGCATATTTTAATAGAGAAGCAACTTTAAGATAGAAGATAAAAGCAGGTGTTAAGAAGATGTTTGCTGGGCACAGTGGCTCAACCTGTAACCCCAACACTGTGCAAGGCCAAGGTAGGAGGATCACTTGACTTCAGGAGTTTGAGAACAGCCTGGGCAACATAGTGAGACCTTGTCTCTACAAAAATTAAAAAATTAGCAGGGCATGGTGGTGCATGGCTATGGTTCTAGCTACCTGGGAGGCTCAGGTGAGAGGATAGCTTGGGCCCTGGAGGTCGAAGCTGCAGTGAGCCATGGCTGTGCCACTGCAATCCAGCCTGGGCAACAGAGCAAGACCTGGTCTCCAAATAATAATAACGAATCAAAACTCTGAAAAAGAAAATAGATTCCTCCAGAATCTCAAGCTGATCAAACTCAAAAGCTAGCTCTCCTGTGTGACTGTGGGACAGTACCAGGGATGTCCCACCTCCAGGGATGCTTCAAAGTCAAGTACTCAGCACAAACTCAAGGAATGCCCAACAATTCCACCTCAAAGAAAACCACAAACGCAACAACAGGTCTAACTATTCCAAGAGAAAAAAGAAGATAAAGCATAAAAACAAAGGAACGACAAGGGAACTTGTTTTCCAAGCCACAATTTCTAGACGCATACCCACTTAACTATTTCAGAAATGATAAGACGAATCTTCTCATGTATGTAAACAGCTTTGTTTTTAACTTCTAAAGGATATGCCATTTTGAATGAAATTAAGAAAGTAATCCATGACACTTAACAACTGAAACAATACAAAGGTATATAATTTAAAAATGAATAGTCACTTATTTTCTCTTCTTACCATCCTCCTGAAATAAACAAAGTTAACAGTTTTGTGTATCCTTGGGGAGATCTCATTTCTCCCCAAATTGGTCAATAGGATTAATGCAATTCCTAACAAAATCTCAGCAAGATTTTTTTTTGTAGATATTGACAAGCTTATTCTAAAATTTATAAAGAAAGCAAAGGACCAGGAATAGGTAAAACAAATATGAAAAAGAATAAACCAAGAGGACTTTTATTTAAAGAATTCAAGATTTCTTTTACATCAATAGTAATAAGACAGTGTGGTATTGAAAGAGGACAGACACACAGATCAATGGAACAAAATAGAGAACTCAGAAGTAGACCCACACATATATACCCAGCTGATTTTTGACAGAAGTGCTAAAAGCAGTTCAACAAGAAAAAATAGCCTTTTCAGCAAATATTGCCAGAGCAACTGGACATCTCTAGGTAAAAAAGGAAATTTAATCTATCCTCAAAACTTTACACAAAAATGAACTCAAAATGGATCATGGACTTAAATGTAAAACATAAAATGACAAAACTTTTACCAAAAAACAATAGGGGAAAATCTTTGGGACGCAGGGCTAGGCAGAGATCTTAGACTTGACACCAGAGCATTATGTATGAAAGAAAAATTTAATAAATTGAACCTTGCGGAAATGTAAAACTTTGCTCCGCAACAAAAATTTAAGGAAGGAAGACAAGCTACCAGAAGAGAAGATATTTCTAAATCACATTTTGGACAAAAGGATTTATATCTAAACCGAACAATAAAGAAACACACCAGTTAGAAAATAGACCAAAGAAATGAATGGATAGATATTTCACTATAGAAGATACAGAGATGGCAAATAAGCACATGAAAAGATGCTCGGTATCATTAGCCATTGGGGAAATGCAAATTAAAACTACAGTGAGATACTACTACATCCCGATCAGACCAGCAAAAATAGAAAATAGTGATAGATACCAATAGCTGGTGAGAATGCAGAGAAACTCGATCACTCATATATGGGTGGCAGGAATGTAAAATGGCACAGTCACTCTGAAAAACTGTTTGGCACTTCTCACAAAACTTAACATGTACTTATCACAGAACCCAACAATTTCATTTTGGGGCAATTATCTCAGAGAAATGAAAGCATGAATATTCAATAGCTTTATTCATAATGGCCCCAAACTGGAAATGACCGAAAATGTCCTTCAACAAGTGAATTTTTAACAAACGATGCTATATCCAAACCAAAGAATGCTACAGTACTCAGCAATTGAAAGGAATGGATTACTGATCAACACAACTTGGATGAGACTCAAGGGAATTACGTGGAGTAAAGAAAGCAATCTCAAATGGTATACTGTATAATTCCACTTACATAATATTCTTGAACTGACAAAATTATACAAATAACAGATTAGTGGGTGCCAGGGGCTAGGGATGCATGGAACAGAGAGAGGAAGGAGGAAAAGGTAGCATGAGGAACACTCGTGGTGAGGGAACAGTTCCATATACTCACTCCAGTGGTGGTTATAATCAACACGTGATAAAACTGCATACAACTATATATCCATATATGTATACACACTCAGATGAGTGCACATACAACTGATGAAATCTGATTAAGATTGGTGGACAGCACCAATGTCAATTCTGCAGTTGTGATACTGTAATATGTTTATGCAAGATGTACTAACTGGGAAAACTGAAGAGTATAGGAAACCTTTCTGTACTATTTCTTGCAACTGCACATGAATCTACAGTAATTTTAAAGTGGTTAAAAAAAATTAATAGTCACCTCTTTCTTTCCCTTACCATCCTTCTGAGGTAAACAAAGTTAACAGGTTTGTGTATCCTTCCATGTTTTTCTATGTTCATACACACTTTTTGCTTTACCTTGCAAAATGAGATCATACTATACATACTATGTGTGTAGCTCTATAACTTGCTTTCTTCATACAATTTATCATGGGCATCTTTCCAGTTACATACAGATCTTCATTTTTTTACAGTATTCTTGATATATTATATTTAAATGGGTAATCTTATCATCATTACAGGAATAAAAAAGTAGAACTTACCCCACCATCTGCGGCGAGAAAACCAGAGGGTACTTTTCAATTGCCATCGAGCCAGCAGTGGGAGGTGCTGCTTTGTTCAGAATGAGCTTGGCCAGAATGGCCAGAGCTTCGTCTTTGACTACAGTGTCGTCAGTTAAGAAGCAATTCACAATATATGAGAGAAAGCTTGGTAGAAAAAGCTAAATTTAAGAAAAGAAAAGAAAAAAATCACACTTATTAACAGATATAATAAAGAGAAGGTTCCAACAATTCAAAAAACTAGACCAAAAACAAAGGATCAGGAATCACAATGGCATTATACTTCTATACAGGAACAATGGAAGCTAAAGACTCTACTACAGCCATGTCTTAAAAACTGAGGAAGGATGACTTAGAATCTAGAATTCTACAGCCTGCCTACTAATACTGCAGTGTGAGGAGATAATGAAGACATTTCAGATGTATTAAATCTCAATATTTTATCTCCATTAACCCTCTCCACCTCCAGGAAATTATGAAAAATAAATTCCATCAAAATTAGAGACTAAACCATAACAAGAGAAAAACATGGTACCCAGGAAACAAAAGAGAAACAAAAGGAAGTCCCAATACAACATTTGTGGAGTGGGCAGGGAAAGCAATGCGTTTAGACTGGACTTGCTCCAGGAGGAATGTCTCCAAGAAAGAAGAAAAGAAAAACTGAGCTGTTAAATTATCTGACAGTTTTGTCATGTGAAGGACATTTACAACGCTGCTAGAAGACAGACTCATTGGCCAGCTATTCAAAGAAAATAATTTCCAGTTTTTAAAGAATGAGGCAATTATAAACTCTAAGAAAAATGAGGCTGGGTGCAGTGGCTCATGCCTGTAATCCCAGCACTTTGGGAGGCTGCAGTAGGAGGATCACCTGAGGTCAGAAGTTCGAGACCAGCCTGGCCAATATGGTGAAACCCTGTCTCTACTAAAGATACAAAAATTAGCCAGACATGGTGGCATATGACTGTAATCCCAGCTACCCAGAAGCCTGAAGTGGGAGAATCCCTTGAACACGGTAGGCAGATGTCACAGTGAGCAGAGACTGCACCAGTGCACCCCAGCCTGGGCAACAGAGCAAGACTCTGTCTCAACAAAGAAAAAAAAGAAAAATGAGAAAGTATACAGAAAGGATATATAATCATGAACTACTCCTTGTTTATATAAGTATGTGGTGGATTCAACCATATTCATTTTTTTTTTTTTACTGTATTCTTGATACATTAAGAATCAAGAAGGTAAACCCTCAGAAGGTTTACTCAATGCTAAATTTGCGATATAATTCTATTGGAAGCCTAAGAGATACAAAAGAACTAAAATCCATCTACCATGGGAGGAAGTCTACACATGAAAACCAAAACTAGCAAACCAAGGTAAAGCAGTACATTCAGATGATTTAAAAGCACAGAGTAAATACAAGAAAAAGTAGCTACAAATCATTAAATGTGATGGCTGCTAATAAGATGGGAACAGAAAAAAAATGACTGCCATTTAGCCTGGTTTGACTTCCCAAACTAGATACGAATATGTAATATTCAGGCAAAAATAGATTAAAAAAAAAAAAAAAACAAACAAAGGAAACGGGAGAAAGGAAAAATCCAGTTGTTAAAAGAAACAGAGTGAGCTAAAGAGTCTTCATGGAACAGAAAGAAACAGATCTAGGACACATGCAAAAGTGTTCTTTTTAGGCAAATGAGACTATGTATTATTAAAGGCTAAAAGGAAGAATATTGAGAGGACAGATACAAAGACATGTTTCCATGAAGTATACTGTAGGGTTACTGGTAAGGAGGAGGGGGAACTATTTGATGGGGAGAAGGAGAAAATAATAAAATAAATTCAGGATTAGATGAGAACTATTTCTACCTCACTTAATTATCTATTTTGGAGCAATGAAATCAATTTGCAAACTTCCACCACTGCAAATTGTTTCACAATCTATTTTCTATGCTTCAAATTCACATAAAAGTTTCTTAAATTGTTTTTTCAATTTTACCACATGGTTCTGTCACTACCTAAAGTATTATTAAAAAAAAAAAGTAATCTAGAATTGAATATAATTTCTTTAAAAAATACATTGACTAAAACATCAAGCACTTATCCTGTTCCTCTCAAAAAAAAAAAAAAAAAGAAATAACACAATTTCAAATGTGATCATTTTTTTGTGACAGGTTTGTTTTTAAAAATACTCTGAACTTAGTATTTTGCTTACCTGTTCAAACTGCTTCATAGCAAACATGACTTCTGAAAAACTGAAAATTAAGTGTTTTTCAAATTTGCTCTCAAATATCTGTGGACCAAAGTAAAAAAATATTAATGTAAGTACACAGAGAATACCTTCCCCATCCCCTCAGCAAGCAGCTATAGAAGGGAATGGCAGGCACACTTCACTCAGTGCTCTGTCCAAATGCCCAGCCATCTCCAAAGGTACTGCCACAGATACAAAGGGCTTCTGCTGATTACACAGGGCTCTGCCCGAAGGCTTTTCAACTCTTGGCCAGCTACAGTGAATTATGAAAGGGTGGACAGTATGACTGTATATCTTCCCTCAAGGTGTACTACTGTACTCCATTAAGCTAGAAATAACTTAGCTGACCTTTCTATTTTCATTCCCACTTCCAAATTCACTAAAATCTCATCAAATCATATCCCTGCTTGGAATTCTTTCAGGGTCCTCCACTACCTGCAAGATAAAACCCAACCTGACTTTTCAAAGCCAAGCAGAGTTTTGCTGATATCTTAAGACACTCCCTCATGTGTCCATGTGCCTAGACTGCATATATTTATGAACACATGTCTTTCCTGTTCCCTCTTCTAGTGTTTTTAACCCCACTTCTGACTGGCAGACTGCTTTTCAACTTTCAAGGACTATCCCAAATACAAGTCCTTTGAGAAGCTTTCTCTGTTCCTCAACCCCAGGCAGAATTAATAGTTATAATTCAACATATCTCCACTAGACACATTCACTAGACTATAACTACTCAGTTCCAGGCTCTGTTTCTCCAACAACTAACAAAACCTACAGGCATCAGTGTTCATCCAGGAATACCCAGCTCATACCCAGCACACAGTAAGTGCTACATATTTGCAGAGTATGCATAGATTTAGCTTTTGCCACACTTTATTTTGCTTATTTGCTATATAAATGTTTTGCTTATTTACATTACTGCATGCAATTCCCATCTCCTTAACAGGATTGTAAATTCCTTGAAGGCAGAGCCTTTGTCACACTTCACTCTATCACTCAGAAGGTTTACTCGGTGCTAAACCTGTTATTAACTGCTCAATTAATATTTGTTGAAGTAAATTACTTTTTCTATGGTTTCTTTGATGAGGGTCTCCGGCAAGGAAACATTTTCACCTAGGATCAAAGCAGAAATTACATCCAAGAGGGTCTCCCAGCAAGACGTGGAGAGACTGGTTACTTGCAGTGTTTGAGATAAAACCTGCAAAAAGAAAAAACAATGCATACTCAGCAATCAGCTTTTAAAAAACAGACTCCTGCGCATATTAAGTTGGGAACTCACCTTACAGACTTCAGCAGGTGTGGTTATCTTTGTTCCACTTCCATGTTTTACAAGTATAAGGTATGTTTCCAACAACCTTTTAATCTGTTCGGAACTTTCACAACAGTTAGTTTTTTTTACTTTTGTATGTAGATCCAATAGCGATTCCTACAAACAAAGAATTTAACAGGGAGAATAACTATAAAATATCAAACCTAACTGTTAAATCCAGTAATGAAAACTGTGTGACAGTTCAACTGTTCCCATTCTTTTGCTTTGGAAGAAAAAGATACATTTACCAGGAGTCACTAATGGTAACAGCTAACATTGACTGAGTGCATTGTTCTAAGTTCTTTACAAGTATTCACTCAGCATCCTCACAGCAACCCAGAGGGAGAGGATATTATTACCCTCATTTATTAGATGAAGAGACAAAGGAATGGAGATTTCAAGTAATTTTCAAAGTCACACTAGCAGTCAGTGGAAGAGCCAAGACTCAAATACGCAGTTTGGCTCCAGAGCCTTCTACTGCATCTCAAGATGCCATACCAAATAAAAAAATAGCACAGGGCGTGGAAGGAAGGAAAATTTTAATATGTGTATAGAAGTATAAATAAAACAATTATAAAATGCAACTTCTAGGAGTGCTTCGCAAAACTAAGAGCAGCAAAAGTAAATTCTTAGACTCCTTATCAAAATCCCATCCTTAAAAATTAGAACTCACTTGCAAACATTCAAAAAATGTACCAAAATGTTCCTTGGAGATGTAGGATACAGTGGATTTAACCATGTTTTTGAGTGTTTCGCCAATTAAAATCCATGGTAGTTGAGTTTCTGTTTCAGTGACAGGTCCTAGCTTTCGCAAAATTAGCTTCACTGCCTGTGGGAATACAAGTGATTAACATTAATATATAAACCCTTATTTTCAAGTAGTGCTCTGGGAGTCACCACTCTGATTACATTAGCTACCTTAAAAATCAGGTCTGGAATAGTCAAGGATTTGATGGTTAATGTGTCCCAAAAGGAATTTCTGAACTACGATGGGAATTTTATCATTCCAACTGTTCCCTCCCCACCTACCCTTGCCCATTAATCAATTTATCTTACCCCCTAGCATCTAAGATGAAGAAGACAACAATGACTCTGTAAGTAATATCTCACTGTCCAAGGCCTACACTGGGTAAGCATTTTTACTGAATACCCAATGCTCCCCATCTAGTGCTTTCTATCTACTAGGCTGTCCTCTCTCCATATCATTTCCCTCATTCTTTTCTACTTTCTGTTTAATCCATCCACAGACTCTAAGCACCCCTCCCCCTTGTGTACCTGGCCTGTACAGGAATGAAACATATTTCTAACTCCTTTGCACATTTCAAAGAGCAACTGTCCAACGCCTTCGACTTTTTCTGGATGTTTATCAAGATCAAGAAACATTAAATTGAAAAGTGCATTTTTATCCGAGACCTAAAATGTAAAGTAGAAATGGAAAATTATATTCACAAACATAAACATATCCAAATGAAGAACTCTTATTTGCTATTCTACATATTCTTATTTAAATATACTTAGGAAAAAACTGCGAAAGGGTCAGACATTTGTAATGATTTCAAACTACTATAATAGTGTATTCTCACTTGGAATGTCACATAAAAGAGTGAATTCATTGGTATTACGTAGGAAGGTATGTACTACAAAAAAACTATAGAAGTTAACATTTTATCTTTTCAAGTAAATAAATTTGCATTTTGTATTGTATACAGTAAAATATTTGTATTTTATGAAATAAAAGAAATTTAGTATCAGTGTTTTTGTTTCATTATAAAAACCCTCTAAAATTTACTATGAACATTTTATACAAACACAAATGACACTGTGCTACCAGTTACTTCCAGGAAACTATTAGAAAAGTTCTTATTAATGTCACAGTTCATGTATTTACTGACTTGAATTAGGGGGTATTTTGATATATACACACTGAAAGCTACCACAAATCTAAATAACAATAATGACCCAAATTAGATCACGTCAATTTATGAGCAACAAATAAAGCTTACTGTGAGATAAATTCAAAATAGTAACAGATTTCTGTTGAGTATATAGATAGATACATACATAAAATTAGTCCATAGTAACCACATTTCAAAAAGATATCTACTTCTATTCATCAGATTATTATTATTATTTTGTGTGTGTGTGTGTGTGTGTGTGTGTGTGTGTGTGATGGAGTCTTGCTCTGTCGCACAGGCTAAAGTGCAGTGGTGTGATCTCGGCTTACTGCAACTTCCACCTCCTAGGCTCAAGCAATTCTCATGTCTCAGCCTTCAGAGCTGGGAGTACAGGTGCACGCCACCACACCTGGCTAATTTTAGTAGAGATGGGGTTTTGCCATGTTGGTCAGGCTGGTCTTGAACTCCTGACCTCAGGTGATCTGCCCACCTAGGCCTCCCAAAGTGTTGGGATTATAGCCATGGGCCACCACATCTGGCCTATTCATCAGATTCTTGATGATTAACTAGCAGCAAACACATAAAAGATCAGACTAACCTTTCTCATCAAAAAAGTAAAACTTTCAGCAGCAAAATTTCTTATATGTAGTTTTTTATGAGCCAGGAGTGTGCTGTACATGCTATACATGAAAAAAAGATATATTTAATTAATCATATAATGTTAATAAATACATATACATGTCAACAATATGGGCAACAATGTACTAGGTATGCAAGGAATACACAGCAGGCATCAAACAAATTTAAAATCTCATTCATTTATGGAGATACCCACATGTTGAAAGGAAGACTTGAAGACCACAGACATTAAGAGTCCTAGGACTGGGGGTACTGATTTTGTAAACAAGACTCCATGAAAAGTTGAACCTTGTAATGAGCTCTGAATGACAGAAGAATTAGGTGGGGACTGCGGTCCATATTATTAGTATAAAAGCGATAGCAAAGATGAGGCAGCTGGAAATGATCATGGTCATGAGACAAGGAGGCTGGTCCATCTAAAAGAGGAAAGATGATATAGCAGAGGAGGGCAGCTGTAGATAAAGCTGCCTAGGTAGACAGGTCTAGCTTACATCTATGTAAGCACTTACTCTGTGTTACTCCATTTAATCAGCACAATAACTATATGGGATGGGTACTATTATAATCCCCATTCTACAGATAATGAAAGTGAGACAGAAAGTATAAGCAGCCTTCTCAAGGTCAAGCAGCCATGCATCTATAACTAAATATTTTACTTACATATAATCACATTGTTAAATTTGGTCTCCCTAATGATAGAAGCATATCGAATATATCTCTCCTATTTTTGCAATAACCCCAGTACCTAATAGTTCCTTGCTGAAAGCAGGTGCTAATAAATATTGGCTGAATGAGAAACGACTATTTTCAGAAAGATTAACTTAGCGGCAATATACAGGATAAAATAAAGGAGGAAAGAAGAGTCTGGTACTTCAATTAGAAAGCTGCTCAAGTCATATGAGCTTGGGTTAACAGGCATGGAAGAGACTAGGAGAGGGAAATGGCAAGGGAGGAACCCAAGAGACATTCAGGAATCCCTGCAATGAAGCTGAAGACCTTAACAGCGGTCTATAGGGCCCTTGATGATCTGACCCCTTATTACTGCTTCTCTGACATCACTTAGCTACTCTCACCCTTATACAGGCTGTTCAGCCACCCACAACTTCTTGCTGGGCATGTGCCCAAGATGTTCTCTTCCTGCTAAAATGTAAACTTTGTGAGAAGAGGGGATTTTTATTTGTTTTATCTGTGATTGTATCTCAAGTGCCTGACATACGGACAGTATCCAATAAATATTCACTGAATGAATGCGTGAATGGCAGAATCAAAAGGATTTGGAGACCTCTGAAGACAACTGGATCAGAGATGCCTCTGATATGCCAAAATTCAGAGACAGGAAGAATGTCAGTACTAATGATAGAAAATGGGCACCCAAACAGGGCCTGGCGTATGGCAGACACTCAATACCTATTTACTGAACACATGAATGAATGCACAGGTAAGAGGAGTTGGTTTAACAGTAAAGTGTTGAGTTCAGTTTCACTAACACTCAAGTGAAAGTAGCCAGGAATGCTGAAGTCGTCATACTGAAAGCAAATACATTTAGAACTGGAGAGCCTGACTTAGGAGACATAAAAGTGGCAGCTTTTTGACAGTAGAAGTCATAAAACTAAATCAACTATTCTCCGAAGACCTTGTTGGTTATTTAATGAAATAATATTGGTTTCTAACATATTTTACCAAAAGCTTCATAGGGAACTAGTAAAAGCTGGAAAAGATTCCTTTATCTTTCTTCATTCAAAGTTCCTAAAAGAGAAGGGTGGGCTGGGTGAAAGGGGTGGCAGAAAACAAAGTCAACTGTCCCATACCATACACACACCATTTACTGGGGGATAAAGGGGATTATGATTCATATTAAACATTCCTGTGGCAATGATAGAACATGGAAACCATCAGAAGACCAAGTGGTAAATCTCATCAAATCCCAGACTTAAGCAGACAATAGACAATTTTTGCCTTACTTTAAATAAAAGGCTACTATGAAATTCATTCTCTTTCCTTGTCCACATTTACTCACAAATACTGAGCGTCTCTTTTAGCTTAGTAAATACCAGTGGGTGGGGAAATGCCAATGATTAAAACAGCATTCTTAACCTGTCTTAAATCTCCCTTAAACCTGTTCACATGTTCACAGGTGTAGAGAGGACAGCAATACATTATAACCAAACAAGTCCAGCAAAAGTTTTGGGACATAAGTGGTTAAAAATGCCAAGAGGATAGAGAGTACAAAGTTTTATTAATACTTCTGGTGACCACGCCTGTTTGTGGAGGCTGCAGAGCCCAAGTCAGGCCTTCATGGGTGGGTCAACTTTCAGTAGCTGGAGAGAAGAGATGGTTATGGCAACTTAGACTGGCAGACTAGACTGTGGGCCACTTTGGCTGGAGAATCAACTTTGTACATGGACACAATCAGGCACTGAGCTGGCAAAGCAGTTTGGAGTCAGAAGCCAGGAAAAAAGAAGCAGGCAATTAAAAAAACATACTAGAGAGAGAAAGGGGTCACCTGTATATACTGGACATGTCCTTCACCATCAGCCTCCATAGGTACTTGTAAAGATATGACAATGAGGTGAAAGCCCATTCTAACAACTCTGTGTCCTGAGTCTCCAGGATTGAGGTGATAGTCAAAAAAAACTCTGGGAAGTGTGGGTAGAAGTCCGTCTGCAGATCTCGTGCCAACTGTACAACCAAACTGGATTAAAAAAAGAAGCAACTGATTATGTTGATTTTGTTAAAAGGCTGCAAATCTACTTAACGATAGTAAGTGGCCTATGATCATAGGATTAATTAAATAAGAATACTAAGTCAAGTCTGAGAATATATACAATTCTTTAAATCTTAAGAGCTCAGCAAAGAAATCAGGCAAGCAGTTACACTCCATCACAAGTTGTAGCCAACTGTTCCTATAGTGTCAAAGAAAAATAGGATTATTTTAGGAGTATGTAACAAATGCAAAATTATACTGCCAAGATTCTGCTTTATGGTAATGCACCCATTCCTAACAGAAAAAGAAAATCCTTCTCGTTTCTAAATTATGAACACCTGATCTGAGGCATATGTAGCTTTGAAACACGGTCTTTCTTAAAATTCAGACAAACATAGTTATGAGCTTTCTCTCAAGATGCTACTTACTCCAAAAGAGGTTGATAGGCAAAACTGTTCTTAACTTGCAGGTGAGTCTTCAAACTCTGAACTATCTCATTTTGATGATAGACCAACTGATTGAATGATTGGCATTTGTCAATAACTTCTTTGTAAAATTTCCCTGAGTGGGAGAAAAAAAAATGTTCTTTTCTATCACACCGCTATTCAGCTATATGGAACATATAAAGTGCAAACTACGGGTGAATAAAATAGAAACAAAATAGAAAATACCAAAGTGTTCCGTGAGATTTAATTCTCTCCATTTCAGCAGACCCTCAAAAAAGTAGGTTTCAACTTCCTGTGAAGATTAAAGCAGTCCGTTAATCAGAAAACTATAAGAAAGCAATGATCAAAGTAAATAGAACGATATATTAATATTTTAAGAGAATGATAGTGAAGCATTTAAAAACTCCCTTTAGTTTTTTAAAACAGGTCATTAATTAACACACTTAAAGTAATCAGAAGTTATCAACAGATCACTTATAAAACGTTTTGTTGATCTGGTTGTAGCAAATAATTTTCTGGAGTCTATATATACTACCCACTAAGGGAAAATTATTTTCCTTTTTTTTTTTTTTTTTTTTTTTTTTTACAATTTTAGGCAAAGATTGTGTTAGTTCTTTACAGTTCCTTCATTCTGCTTTTAGAAATATGAATTACTACAACTTATGAGGAGGTCATGTGGCATTTCTATTAAAATTCAAAACAGTTATGCTCTTTGACCCAGGTATTTCTTATAAGGTTTGCAAGCATGTAAGTAAAAGATATTTATTCAGCTTAACTACAGTGTGGGGAAACATTAAACAGCATAAAATGTCCAACAATAGGAAAATGGTTGGAATACCTTGTGGTCTATATATACTAAGGCATATTCCGTGGCTACTAAAATGAATTATATTTCCATTGAACTAGAACCACACTGATGACATGCCCCCAAAAAGATAAAAAGCAAGTTATGCAGTGAAGGGGTATGGTAGCATCCAATTTTCCTTAAAAAACAAAACAAAAAAACTCTCTATAAATGTTTGTACATATGAACATGAGAGGACAATATGGAAGAATACAACTGTATTGAACTGTCAGTGTTGGCTTTCTTGGGAATTAGGCGTCGGAGGAGTGAGATAATGGGCTTTTCCTAAGTTTACCACTGTGTTACTTAACTTGTTAACATGGTATAAATAACTTTGTACTCTGAAAGGTTAAGCCAATAAATTATTATCATATATGTATTTATACATGTATGTATGTGTGTGTATGTATATGTATAAATAAATGCATACCCCTCCAAAAAAATCAATCATTCTACCAAAAAGATACATGTACTCATATGTTCATCTCTGCACTATCCACAATAGTGAAGACATGGAATTGGCCCAGGTGCCCATCAACAGTAGATTGGATAAAGAAAGTATAGTACATGGAACAGTATATGCCATAAAAAAGAATGACATCATGTCCTTTGCAGCAACATGGATAGAGCTGGAGGTGATAATACTAAGCAAATTAACATAGGAACAGAAAACCAAATACTGCATATATTCACTTATAAGTGGGAGCTAAATATTGAGTACACATAGACATAAATATAAGAAGAATAGACATTGTGAATTACTAGAGGGTGGCGGAAGTGGGGATGGGTTAAAAAAAACTACCTGTTGGGTACTATGCTTACTACCTGGGTGACAAGATCCATACTCCAAACCTTAGCATCACACAATATTCTCATTTAACAAACCTGCACATGTACCCCATCTTTTGGACACTATCATTTGGATGGCCATAGGTATTTCAAACTCAAGCTCCAAATGGAACTAATCATCTTATCTTTACAACCTTGTCCTCCTTTACCTATAAATATATCTTGATGAGTAACATCCTCAACCATTCAGC